>OZ024756.1:40436073-40618573 GCA_964016885.1 Eledone cirrhosa
ACACAGCCAATCTCTCAGACACACACAGACACACACAGTCTCTCAGACAGTCACACACAGCCAGTCTCTCGCATACAGTATCACACACATACACACAGTAATACACACACACACACACAGCCAGTCTCTCGCATACACACAGTAATACACACACACAGCCAGTCTCTCGCATACAGTGTCACACACATACACACAGTAATACACACACACACACAGCCAGTCTCACATACACACACGTTATGGTTGTGTTGTTTACAAAACGAAAGCCACACCGAAAGCAAATGTTAAAATATAAATCCACTGTACTGGGTAAGAGTGTATGTGCACGTGTGTGTGTGTGCGCGCGTGTGCAGAAGTGATTGTGTGTGCGTATAAGAGAGTGTGTGTGTGTGTATATGTGTGTGAGTGAGTGTATGTGTGTGTGAGTGTGTATATATAGCAGATCTAGAGAATAAATTCCTACTGTGGAAACCAAACTTAGAATCAAAAGGTCTGAGAGAAAACTTAATAAAAAAACAAAATATCAATAAGTAGGGAAATAGGATATTGATCACATCATCGATCTATATACATATAATTTACAAAATTATTAATTGTATTTGTATTACAATTTTCAAATCTATAAATATCGTATTTAATACTTCATATTAAGTTGCTACATAAAATTTCCGTAGGAGTTACCTCCCCTTATTTACTAATTTTGGTTTCGATTTTTTTTTTTATATTTGTTTTCTCTTTTTTTTTTGTTTCGTTTTAAATGCATTTTTTTATTAAATGTTTCAGATGTTGTTGTTGTTGTTGTGTATGTGTATATTTGTCATGTTAAGTAAGTGTCAAACGATATAACAGACGAGAAAGTGACATCCGAACGATTATCTTCCACACTGTAACAAGGTTGGCAATAGGAAAGGTATCTAGCTGTAGAAACCTTGCCAAATACACAGATCTTTTGAGTGACAACCCATCAAACCCATGCAGACATGGAAAATGTACGTTAAACGATGATGATGATGATGATGGTGGTGATGGTCATGGTGGTGGTGATGATGATAGTAGTGGTGGTGATGATGCATACATACATACATGCAAGAAAAGCAATAATAAAGTGTAAATGCGACAGAGTTGAAGTATCTTACCAGAACTGTACTCTGGTTGATTGGCGAAGGCATTGAGGATAGCTGTTGCAATAAATATTAGTAAAGTAGCAACAATCACAGCTATCTTAGCAGGCTTATGTTCCATGTTGACTGTAAAGAGAAGAAAAACAAAAAAGTCTAGTTAGTCAGAGAAAGTGAAAAAAAAATCTTGTTTTATTACACACTTTCTTAACCCTTTAGCATTTAAACCAGCTTATCTGGCCAGAATTCTCTCACCACTTTCTGTTGAAACCGGCTGTAACTAGCTGTTCATACTTATGTTAAGATATTGTCCTCAAAAATAAATATCAAAATCTCATAGATTCGATATTGTGTGATAATTATGTGAGGTAAAGCCATTACCATGAAAGTATAATAGTATATATAGAGTAATGTAAATGTTATGTGAGACATTATGTGTGGTAAAGCCTTTACCATGAAAATACAATAGCATATATAGAGTAATGTAAATGTTATGCAAGATATTATGTGAGGTAAAGCCATTACCATGTAAATATAATAGTATATATAGAGTAATGTAAATGTTATGTGAGGTAAAGCCTTTACCATGAAAATACAATAGTAAATATAGAGTAATGTAAATGTTAAAGGGTTAAATATCTTAGAAGTACTGCCTTGTTTTTTACTAAATATATTTCATTATTGATCCCACACACACATTCCTCAAATCTTTATGAAATATTATATGTGGAAAATTAAATCTTAATTTCTTTTTGTCATTGAAACACTTCTTATATATCTTATGATATACATCTGCAAAACCAATCAGGCTATTGTTCACCACCAATTATATATATATATATATATATATATATATATATATTTATATATACTGCACATGAGTAATTGTATAATTGTTTTTCCTTTTCTGTATAATCTCATTTAAACCGGGCTGATGATCTGACCAAGGTGAAACAATTGTTCTCGGAAATGGTGAATTAACTGTTCTGGAACTACTTCTACCAAACTTGTCCCATAGACTGAGTGCTCTACTACTACAGATATAATCCACCAGTGTTCTAATATATATATATATATAATATATATATATATATATATAATATATATATATATATATAATATAAAGTCCCCATGTCATAAAATACATTTGCTACACAAGATTTTCAAGGATGTTTCAAAGGTTTATTTCTCTCTGCCCATACACCACCACACCACACCACACCACACACCACGTCACTCCACCACACTAACCCCCCCCCCCCCCCACTATTGTCTTTCAGATCAAATCTGAAAACTTATCTTTTCAGGAAGTATCAACAGTTGATTTCCTTTACCACCACCACTACATCCTACCCACCACCACCACCACCACCACCACCACCATCCTGCCCCCACCCCTACCACCACCACAGTAATTTTCCTTACAGGTTCTCTATGAATTCTACACACCTATCTGCCCCTTACCACCACTGACCTCCACATTCCCACCACCACCACTGACCTCCACATCCCCACCACCACCACCACTACTGACCTCCACACCACCACCACCACCACCACTGACCTCCACATCCCCACCACCATTTCCCACAGTTCTACCCACCACCACAACCACAGTAATTCCTTTCCCACAGTTTTTCTCTCAGTTCTCCACACCTATGTGAACCAATGTAATATTCCCAACAATTCACTTGATGAAAACAAAGAAAACTTTTCTCTTCTTATTTTTTTCTCTCCCTTCCTAAATTCTTTATCACTCATCGATTTTATTGTCTCTAGCACTGTTGGCAGGACTGTCTGAATATACACATATACATATATATCAATACACACACAGATATACATACACACACCGTTTACAAATTTTAAATAAATATCTGAATAGAAAGAAAGAGAAAAAGCGAATTGAATAAAGAAAAAAAGTGATGAGAATGAGGTGAACAAATAGATATTTGTGGAGGTTATAAATTGTCTTCTTCCTATATTTTGGCTATGAATAATTGGAAGTTTGGAAGACATTTGTCAACATTTAATCCTTTAGCATTCAAATAACTATATTTAAGAATAATAATAATGAAATTATTGTGTACAGTGTTCAGGTGGACAACATTTACTATTGTATTTTTACAGTTAAGGCTTTATCACATATCTTACATAACATTTCCATAACTCTATATATACTATTGTATTTTCTTGGTAAAGGCTTTACCTCACATAATATCTTACATAACATTTACATTATATTTTCACAGTAAAGGCTTTACCCCACATAATATCTTACATAACATTTACTCTATATATACTATTGAATTTTCACAGTAAAGGCTTTACCTCACATAATATCTTACATAACATTTACTCTATATATACTATTGTATTTTCACAGTAAAAGCTTTACCTCACATATCTCACATAACATTTACTCTATATATACTATTATATTTTCACAGTAAAGGCTTTACCCCACATAATATTGAATCTATGAAATTTGGATATTATTTATTTTGAGAACAATACCTTAACATCAGTATGAGTGCTCAGTTACAGCTGGTTTGAGCTGATACAGGTAGTTTGTTCCATGCTTCAATAACTGAGTGTGAAAAAATGGAGAGCTGGAAGTGTTAGAAATTTGTCAACGTTTAAAGGAACAATTGTTTGTGTTACAACAAATTCCTGATATTTCATCTCATAAAGGTGGCTGGGAACAAACTAGTGATTATATAAGATGTGTACAATGATGATGATGAAGATCATCATCATCATAAACAACACCAACACTATCATCACAATCATCATCATAATCACCATCAACAACAACACTATCATCACAATTACCACCATCAACAACACCAACACTATCATCACAATCATCACCATCAACAACAACAACACTATCATCACATTCATCATCATCAACAACACTATCATCACAATAGTGAGAAATGGGGAGAGTGGGAGAGACGGAGGCAGTGACAGCAGGAGTTGAGGTATATATACACCGTTGTCAAGGTGTGTATATATATATACACACCTTGACAATGGTGTATATATATATATAGTGAGCCAGTCATAACTACCAACTGTAATATACATCAATGACTCGCAATCTTATTTAAGTGACTGTCTTGTGGTGGGGTGGGGTGGTGGCTACATTCCATGGTGGGGGCTACATTCCAGACTAGTAGTCTGGGGTGGGGGAGGGACAGTGTGACGTCATGTAACACTGTCATACTGAGTTGGGGGGGGGGGTACAGTGTGACATTATGTAAGTCATACAGGGGGTACGGTGTGACATTATGTAACAGTCATACGGGGTGTGTGTGCAGTGTGACATTATATAACAGTCATACTGGGGGTACAGTGTGACATTATGTAACACTGGTACAATATGACTACAGATATTAGTGCACACCACCTGACTTTAGAGCAGTCACACACGTAGACACATACACAGAGAAACAGACACACACACACTCACAACTGTCAAGTGGTTGGTGACAGGAAGGGCTTCCAGCCATGGAGAGCTTGCCAAGCAAACAAAGGGCCAAGAGGACCCTTCAGTCATGTCAAGGACATGGCAACCTCCCTAGTGTTGGTGGTTTACATGATAAACACACCCAGTACACTCTGTAAAGTGGTTGGTGATAGGAAGGGCATCCATCCATAGAAAACTTGCAAGACAAAGTGTTGGGAGGACCCTCAGGTCATGACAATCGCTCTTGAGCACTTGTCGGAATACAAGACCATACATAAGCACACAAGTCCCTGGCCTGCCTGGGAGACCAGTGGCTCAGCTTCAGTACTGATTTGGTCTATGTAGACCCGTCTAACCCTTGCTAGCAGAGATAGCAGACATTAAAACGACACTGATGATGATAATATATATACATATATATATGTATATGAAGGATTTAGGACCTCAATGGGTGAGCTCCTACTATTTCAACAGCTACTTCAGATATATATATATATATAAATATCACGAAAGAAATGTGGTAAGGAACCAGATGGACCATAACGCACCAAAGTACTCAATACTTAGGGTAGTAGAGTGGGTAATAGGAACAAGGACTGGGGTCATACTTGTTCCTATATATATCATCATCATTCATCATTTCATTTTACGTCCGCTTTTCCCTGCTTGCAAGGGGTGGGACGGGAACTGGGACGGGAACTGGGACGGGAACTGATATATATATATATATATATATATATATATATATATATATATATATATATATACAGGGTGTCTCAAAAAAATGTATACACACTTTGATTACCTGTACAAACAATATTTATTAGAATTCTTGGAGTGTCTATACATTTTGGGGGGGATACCCTATATGTGTGTGTGCGTATGTATATATATATATATATATATATACATACATACATACATATATATACACATATCACCTGTAGAATTTGGGTTTTCAAATATACTAATTCTAATAATAAAACACTACCACCACCAGGAACAACACTAACAACACCACAGTAATGTTGTTAGTGGTGGCAGTGACAGTGGTAGTAGCAGTAATAGTAACAGTAGTGGTAGTAGTAACAGTAGAGGTGGTAGTAGTAACAGTAGTGGTGGTAGGAGTAACAGTAGTAGTAACAGTAGAGGTGGTAGTAGTAACAGTAGAGGAGGTAATAGTAACAGTAGTGGTGGTAGTAGTAACAGTAGAGGTGGTAGTAGTAACGGTAGAGAAGGTAATAGTAACAGTAGTGGTGGTAGTAGTAACAGTAGAGGTGGTAGTAGTAACGGTAGTGGTGGTAGTAGTAACAGTAGTGGTGGTAGGAGTAACAGTAGTAGTAACAGTAGTAGTAGTAGTGTAGGAAATATTTCAGGTATTTTAAGGTGTAAAAGGATGAGAATGAAATCAATGAAAGACAATAACATTGTGTTACTGTGTTGTTAAACTGGACAGGTAAGAATACCTGGATAACTGTCAGGTAGATGAGGTGGGATATATATATATATATACACTATATATACACTATGTATACACACTATGTATACAGGGTGTCCCCCAGAAAATGTATAAATACTGAGTACAGGCAATATTTATTAGAATTCTTGCAGTGTCTATACATTTTTGGGGGACACCATGTATGTATATATTTATATATATATATAAATATAAATATATATATATATATCATCATCATCATCGTTTAACGTCCATCTTCCACGTTTGCATGGGTTTGGACGGGAGTTTTCCCACTTGAGGCAAGAGTGGTTGTCTTGCTCGTATAAGACTGTCTGGCGGGTTTTCTACGGCAGGATGCCCTTCCTAACACCAACTACGTTTACAGTGTGGACTGGGAGGTTTTTACTGTGTTACCTACATGGCTACATTACAGCATGGACTGTGTTTTTTTGTTGTGACACCTACACAACCTCATTTGTTTCGGACTGGATGTTGTGGTACCAACATAACTTATATATATATATATATATGTATGTATCGACAGTCGATCGACTTTCGCCAAATCGGACTGAGGAAACAATGTTTCCGTTGGTCTTTTCAATTGCTAATACTATCTATCGGTCGCAACTCCAGGTAGAAGGAGCAACGTGAAATAAAGTGTCTTGCTCAAGGACATAACGCATCGCCTGGTCCGGGAATCGAACTCACGACCTCACAATTGCAAAGCCTATTCTCTAACCACTCAGCCACACGCCTTCACTATATATATAAGATCCCGTTAAGGGTGAAAGCAGCGATTCTTTGCTTAAACTTTAATCTCTTATTTTAATAAATATTTGCTCTAGGGTTCTTATATATTTGATATATATTTATCCTATCGAGCCCTCTTTGGATTTTAGTCTTCACATTTATTATTATTATATATATATATAGAGGGCGGTAGATTGGCAGTATCGGTAGAGGGTCGGACGCCATTCTTTGACGCATAGAGTTACGGCCCTTGCCATTCTGAGTTCAAATCCTGCCGAAGTTAACTTTGTCTTTCATCCCGACGGGGTCGATAAAATAAAGTACCAGTAATGCACTGGGTAATTGCTGGCCTTGTGCCAAAAGTAGAAACAATTACTATATATATATATATATAAATATATATATATATGTATATATGTATATATATATATATATATATATATATAAATATATATATATATGTATATATATATATATATATATATATATATATATATATATATATATAGTGCTAACAGATACCAGATATCTGGGGTTCAATTCCTCATAGCAGTCGTTGGCAAATTCTTTTTCCATCTTTTAACCCTTTACCATTCACATTACTCTATATTTACTATTGTATTTTCATGGTAAAGGCTTTACCTCACATAATATCTTACATAACATTTACTCTATATATACTATTGTATTTTCACAGTAAAGGCTTTACCTCACATAATATCTTACATAACATTTACTCTATATATACTATTGTATTATCACAGTAAAGGCTTTACCTCACATAATATCTTACATAACATTTACTCTATATATACTATTGTATTTTCACAGTAAAGGCTTTACCTCACATAATATCTTACATAACATTTACTCTATATATACTATTGTATTATCACAGAAAAGGCTTTACCTCACATAATATCTTACATAACATTTACTCTATATTTACTATTGTATTATCACAGAAAAGGCTTTACCTCACATAATATCTTACATAACATTTACTCTATATATACTATTGAATTTTCACAGTAAAGGCTTTACCTCACATAATATCTTACATAACATTTACTCTATATATACTATTGTATTATCACAGAAAAAGCTTTACCTCACATAATATCTTACATAACATTTACTCTATATTTACTATTGTATTATCACAGAAAAGGCTTTACCTCACATAATATCTTACATAACATTTACTCTATATTTACTATTGTATTATCACAGAAAAGGCTTTACCTCACATAATATCTCGCATAACATTTACATTACTCTATATATACTATTGTATTTTCACAGTAAAGGCTTTACCTCACATATCTTACATAACATTTACTCTATATATACTATTGTATTTTCACAGTAAAGGCTTTACCTCACATAATATCTCACATAACATTTACATTACTCTATATATACTATTGTATTTTCACAGTAAAGTCTTTACCTCACATACTATCTTACATAACATTTACTCTATATATACTATTGCATTTTCACAGTAAAGGCTTTACCTCACATAATATCTTACATAACATTTACTCTATATTTACTATTGTATTTTCACAGTAAAGGCTTTACCTCACATATCTTACATAACATTTACTCTATATATACTATTATATTTTCATGGTAAAGGTTTTACCTCACATAATATCTTACATAACATTTACTCTATATTTACTATTGTATTTTCACAGTAAAGGCTTTACCTAACATAATATCTTACATAACATTTACTCTATATTTACTATTGTATTTTCACAGTAAAGGCTTTACCTCACATATCTTACATAACATTTACTCTATATATACTATTATATTTTCACAGTAAAGTCTTTACCTCACATAATATCTTACATAACATTTACTCTATATATACTATTATATTTTCACAGTAAAGTCTTTACCTCACATAATATCTTACATAACATTTACTCTATATATACTATTGTATTTTCACACTAAAGTCTTTACCTCACATAATATCTCACATAACATTTACTCTATATATACTATTATATTTTCACAGTAAAGGCTTTACCTCACATAATATCTTACATAACATTCACATTACTCTGTATTTACTATTGTATTGTCACAGTAAAGGCTTTACCCCACATAATACCTCACATAACATTTACATTACTCTATATTTACTATTGTATTTTCACAGAAAAGGCTTTACCTCACATAACATTCACATTACTCTATATTTACTATTGTATTTTCACAGTAAAGGCTTTACCTCACATAACATTCACATTACTCTATATTTACTATTGTATTTTCACAGAAAAGGCTTTACCTCACATAACATTCACATTACTCTATATTTACTATTGTATTGTCACAGTAAAGGCTTTACCTCACATACCATTCACATTACTCTATATTTACTATTGTATTTTCACAGTAAAGGCTTTACCTCATATAATTATATCACATAGTATGGAATCTATGAGATTTTGATTTTATTTATTTTGAGAACAGTACCTTAACGTTGGTATGAGGGGCCAGTTATGGGTGGTTTGAACAGAAAAAGGTGAGAAAATTCTGGCTGGATATGGCTGGTTTAAATGCTAAAGGGTTAATGGTCTTCTCCTTATTTTATAAACTATCTTTATAACATTTCTGCGCTTGAGCCGTTTCTTTATACTTGTGTATATATACATATATTGCAAAGTGGTCGTGGAGGTGCCACGGCAAAAAAGCACCCAGCACTCACTATAAATGAGGTTGGAGTTAGGAAGGGCATCCAGCTGTAGAAATCAAGCCAGAATCAGTTGCCGTATGAGCAAGGTATGGTCAGCCGACCGGACACTGCCCACAACAGGACAACCCGTCTAACCCATGCTAGCGTGGAAGAACGGACGTAAAATGGTGATGATGATGATATATATATATTTAATGTAGAAAGGCTTCTACAGGACTAGAACTGTTTAATTTCGGAGAAATCATCAGGAAGCCTCTGATGATTACTCCGGAATTAAACAGTTCTAGTCCTGTAGAAGCCTTTCTACTTTAAATATTTATACTTTGCTTTGTATTGAGTACCTTACTTACTGTGGTTACCGCCGATTGAACCCGGGATAAACATATATATATATATACATTTATATAGTGTGAGTCAGTGGATTACTGGTGGTTGTACCAAAGTAAGCCCTGGTTGTAAAATATAGTTGAAGACTATATATATATCTCTTTAGATATTTGAAAAAATAAAAATCTAACTACATGTAACCGAAACTTAATCGTAAGAGATGTCAACATGAATGGACCTGTCATTTTTATCTAAAGACATTTTTTCCAATTCCAACCCGCCCGTCCCCTCAATCTACTTTATTTCTCATTCTTTCTTCTGATGAAAGACTAGCGCCCGAAACGTTAAGCCCCTCTTCCTATTATATAAAGCGTTAACCTAATATATACCTTCCATATACTGTACCGATTGTGTTGTTATTTCTGTTTACCTTTTACACACACATATATATATATACACGTATATATATAGTAATAATAATAAATTTGAAGACTAAAATTGCTTAAAATTTAATCTGTTATTTTAATAAATATATATATATATATAATATATAATATATATATATATATATAATATATAATATATATATATATATATATAGTCGTCAAGTATGAAATTTGTAGAAAAAAAAACAAATTTCTACAAATTTCATACTTGATGACTCAATATATATATATATATATAAAAGAGAGGGGAGGGAGAGGAAGAAAGAGAGTGTGTGTGGCAGAGAGAGAGGGGGGAGTAGGAAACTGAAGAAGAGATTAGAATCAGTGGTGTTATTGTAGTAAGAGATGATAAAATGAGAGGAAGTAGTTATCTAGATCTACCTGGATCACACCTGTTGGTGTCTTAATTGGAACATTTGTTTTGTGTAATATAAGCAACTATATATATATATATATATATATATATATATATATGTAGGAGGTGAGTTTTATTGTAGTACAATAAAGCAATGCAGATATCGGATAAGAAGCACTCTACAGTTTGTAGGACTGGAGTATACATAATATATAAGATCAAAAGATGGTTAAATGAGTTCCATGTATTTTATTATGCGCATTTCAAAAACAAATATCATCATGCAATAACATTTGTGTTTTTATCAGATAAAATAGGAGGACATGATATGAAGGCTAAAAAACACTTGTGGATAGTGCAGTTTTAAATCAACATATGATATGTTGATTTAAAACTGCACTATCCATATATATATATATATATATCATCATCATCATCATCATCAGGTTTAGCGTCCGTGTTCCACGCTTGCATGGGTTTGAACGGGGGTTTTCCCACTTGAGGCAAGAGTGGTTGTCTTGCTCGCATAGGACTGTCTGGCGGGTTTTCTACAGTTGGATGCCCTTCCTAACACCAACCACATTTACAGTGTGGGGCTGGGAGGTTTTTACCGTGTTGCCAAAACGGCCACATTACAGCGTGGACTGTCTGGCGGGTTTTTTACAGCTGGATGCCCTTCCTAACACCAACCACATTTACAGTGTGGGGCTGGGAGGTTTTTACCGTGTTGCCTACACGGCCACATTTACAGCGTGGACTGTGTGTTTTTTTTGTCGTGACACCTACACGATCTCATTTGTTTCGGCCTGGATGTTGTGGGACCAACATAACTGTACATTGAAAGGGGCGGTGTGGATGGGGTGGAGGTGGTGGGACGGGGGGAGGTGTTTTGATAGAGATGCCTACTGACTGTAGTAGGTTTTTACTTTGTATTTAGGTAAGGCGGGTCTTCTCTATTACTGAGTACCGCCAAAGGTCTCGGTCCAGTGACATTGTCTTGGAGAGGTGTAAGCGTGTGAGGTCGGAATTTATCAGCTCGTCCCATGTTTTTCTGGGTCTGCCTACTCCGTGGCTACCGTCTATCTTTATTGCCCTGCACTTTGTTATACAGCTGATATATATATATATATACATATATACATATATATGTAAAGTTATATTTAAAATTGTTGGGTTACAACTAGTAAATATTTATAACTGATATAAAAGCACTCGACAAATACTTGGAGTATATTTACAATAGTGAACCTCTTCAAATGAAGTTGATGTTTATTACGGTATGTCGAATATATTTATCTATAAAACTGTTTATATTGTATTTTGTCTGATGAAGGCATAGCATATTGTTAATATGATATCCCCGAAATATATATAATGAAATAAATATGGTTTTATAAATATAGTTTTCCATTTATTTAATATTGTATATACATATATATATATATATATATATATATATATACATATATATATATATATATATATATACATATATATATATATATATATATATATACATATATACATATATATATATATATATATATATGTAAAATGGCGCCAAGCAGTTTCATATATATCTGTGTGTGTGTGTGTGTGTGTGTGTGTGTATACATATACACGCACACACATATACACACAGACACACACGACACTACACACACATATATATATATATATATAAATATATGAATCAATATATTGTCAATCAATAATGTATTCAAGATCAATATGTTCATATTATAGATAGAAGATGTTATTTAAAGAAAGAGTTATATATTAACAGAGAACATATTTTACCAAAGTAAGAAGATAGAAAAGATTTCTTACTTCATTGAATACCTTTACAGATGTTTTATCATCATCATCATCATCACAACCACCACCATCATCACCCTCATCTCAACCACCACCGCCACCACCATCATCACCATCACCACCATCATCTCAACCACCACCATCATCACCACCAACAACAACATCACAACCACCACCACCACCATCATCACAACCACCACCACCACCACCATCACAACCATCATCACAACCACCACTACCACCACCATCATCACAACCACCACCACCATCACCATTATCAGTATCATATCATCATTCAATACTCTTACAAATGTTTCATCACCACCATCATCATGTACTATACATGCACCTTTGATGAGTTGTAGTGCACCTGAGCACTGTACACAATTTTCATTATTATATTACATCATCATCACCATCACCACCAACAACATCACCACCGTCATCACCACCATTATCATCATCACCATCACCATCACCATTTAACATCCACTTTCCCTGCTAAGCAAGAGTTGGCTGGGTCATAACATACTGACTCTGTACTGAAGTGGGGAGGAGGTGAAGGGGTAGCAGGTCACTGACCTCCCAGACAGGCTGGATGGGGTGACTTTGTACAATACAAATGATTGAAGTAATATTTAGCTATCATCATCATCACCGTTTAGCATCCATTTTTCCATCTTTACATGGATTAGACAGGTTGTCCACACCATGGAATAAGTCTGGCCAGATTGTCCACACCGTTCCTTGCTCAGATAAGGATGTAAATTTGGCCGGGATTTTTACAGCTGGATGCCCTTCTTCATCCCAACCACATTTACAGTGTTGAACTGGATGGCCCCATTATGAGGAAAAGACAGACAGGTTGGCCACACCACGCCAAACTCATCTCACAGTAGAACCATAGTTTTTATATATATATATATATATATATATATATATATATATATATATATATACACACACACATATACAGGTGGCAAATTGTCAGTCGCTACATGAGACAGAATCCTTTATGGTATTTGTTCCGACTATCTGAGGTCAACTTTGCCTTTCATCCTTTCGAGGTCAATAAAAAAAAAAAGTACCAGTTTAGTACTGGGGTCGATTCTTCCCCTATATCTCTTTCTTATTTCCTCTCTCTCACTTTCTATCTTTCTCTGGAAGAAATCTGCTGTACTCAGGCCTGGAGAGGGAAGGGCTCTGCCAGGCTTAAAATACCCAAGAAATGCTGTATGTCAATATGGCGCCCCTAGGACTATCAGGAGTTACAGAACCATATATACACACACACACACATATATATATATATATATAGTAATAATAATAAATTTGATGACTAAAATCCAAAGAGGGCTTGATAAGGATAAATATATATAAATATATAAGAACCCTACAGAAAATATTTATTAAAATAACAGATCAAAGTTTAAGCAAAGAATCGCTGCTTTCACCCTTATATATATATATATTAATAATAATAAAAGTGAAGACTAAAATCCAAAGATTTTCAGAAGATCCCGTTAAGGGTGAAAGCAGCGGTTCTTTGCTCAAACTCTAATCTGTTATTTTAATAAATATATGTATTATGTAGTGTGTGTGTGTGTGTGTGTGTGTGTGTGTGTGTGTGTGTGTGTCGTAGTACATATTCTACATGGTAAAGTGTGCAAGGAGCTTGGCTTCCTCTACAGAATCAGGATGTACTTCAATATAGAATGTAGACAACTGACCATTCACAGCACACAAACATTCATGAATGGAAGTCATTGTGACCTACACAAACATACACATATATATATATATATATACACACACACAAAGTACTGGCTCTAACACACAAACACACACATACATACATATATACACTATTGGCTCTTACACACAAACATACACATATATATATATACATATATACACTACTACTGGCCCTAACATACACATATTCACACATACACATATATACACACATAAACATATATATATACACACATACACATATATACACACAAACACACTACTGACATGTTAACCTACACACAGAATTTAGTGGAGTTTAAACTTACATTACGGAAGCTCACCTATATACACACACACACACACACACTACTGAGATTTTGCCCTACACATGAATATATACAAGGAAATTAACACACATATACTATATATATATATAAATTAATCAAAACAAAGAACAAGTTCCTTATATTAAAAAATTCATCATTTTACGATCGTTTCTAAGATATCTATGTGTGTGTTGGTATGTATATCATATAGATCTATGTAGGATATCTATGTGTGTGTTGGTATGTATATCATATAGATCTATGTAGGATATCTATGTGTGTGTTGGTATGTATATCATATAGATCTATGTAGGATATCTATGTGTGTGTTGGTATGTATATCATATAGATCTATGTAGGATATCTATGTGTGTGTTGGTATGTATATCATATAGATCTATGTAGGATATCTGTGTGTGTGTTGGTATGTATATCATATAGATCTATGTAAAAATATTACAAACTATCAGAGGAAATATACATACCTTCACATATATATGGTGTCTTCAGAAATAATGAGATGTGTTTATTGAAAAAAACCAACAAAGATTTAATATAAAAGGTCTGTTTGGGAACAGGTTTTGAATATATATATATATATACACCCATACACATATGTATATACACACCCATACACATATGTATAT
This sequence comes from Eledone cirrhosa, assembly GCA_964016885.1. NCBI lineage: Eukaryota > Metazoa > Mollusca > Cephalopoda > Octopoda > Eledonidae > Eledone > Eledone cirrhosa. The sequence continues at coordinate 40,451,254 of OZ024756.1, forward strand.
ACACACACACGTTCAGTGGATAGTCACCTGTCCATCTTAATATGTAGTAGAAGCCCTTTAATGTGGCTACATAAATAAACCAACTATATAATGACCATTTGACCACTAACAGTAATTGAATTGAGTGGTCAAGATAGGGGTGGTGGACTTGTGGTGGTCGAGATAGGGGTGGTGGACTTGTGGTGGTCGAGATAGGGGTGGTGGACTTGTGGTGGTCGAGATAGGGGTGGTGGACTTGTGGTGGTCGAGATAGGGGTGGTGGACTTGTGGTGGTCGAGATAGGGGTGGTGGAGTTGTGGTGGTCGAGATAGGGGTGGTGGAGTGATGTAGACATAGTACTGTTGTATAAAATGTGATATAACATAGTACTGTTGTATATAATGTGATATAACATAGTACTGTTGTATATAATGTGATATATCATAGTACTGTTGTATATAATGTGATATACCATGGTACTGTTGTATATAATGTGATATAACATAGTACTGTTGTATATAATGTGATATATCATAGTACTGTTGTATATAATGTGATATATCATAGTACTGTTGTATATAATGTGATATATCATAGTACTGTTGTATATAATGTGATATAACATAGTACTGTTGTATATAATGTGATATATCATAGTACTGTTGTATATAATGTGATATACCATAGTACTGTTGTATATAATGTGATATACCATGGTACTGTTGTATATAATGTGATATACCATAGTACTGTTGTATATAATGTGATATAACATAGTACTGTTGTATATAATGTGATATATCATAGTACTGTTGTATATAATGTGATATATCATAGTACTGTTGTATATAATGTGATATAACATAGTACTGTTGTATATAATGTGATATACCATAGTACTGTTGTATATAATGTGATATATCATAGTACTGTTGTATATAATGTGATATACCATGGTACTGTTGTATAAAATGTGATATAACATAGTACTGTTGTATATAATGTGATATACCATAGTACTGTTGTATATAATGTGATATACCATAGTACTGTTGTATATAATGTGATATATCATAGTACTGTTGTATATAATGTGATATACCATGGTACTGTTGTATATAATGTGATATAACATAGTACTGTTGTATATAATGTGATATAACATAGTACTGTTGTATATAATGTGATATAACATAGTACTGTTGTATATAATGTGATATAACATAGTACTGTTGTATATAATGTGATATATCATAGTACTGTTGTATATAATGTGATATACCATAGTACTGTTGTATATAATGTGATATACCATAGTACTGTTGTATATAATGTGATATATCATAGTACTGTTGTATATAATGTGATATACCATAGTACTGTTGTATATAATGTGATATATCATAGTACTGTTGTATATAATGTGATATACCATAGTACTGTTGTATATAATGTGATATATCACAGTGCTGTTGTATATAATGTGATATATCACAGTACTGTTGTATATAATGTGATATATCATAGTACTGTTGTATATAATGTGATATAACATAGTACTGTTGTATATAATGTGATATATCATAGTACTGTTGTATATAATGTGATATATCATAGTACTGTTGTATATAATGTGATATACCATAGTACTGTTGTATATAATGTGATATATCACAGTGCTGCTGTTTTGAATATTTCAGAAACATCAGCGGTTTGTTGTGGTACAGGACGTTAAGTGTTAAACTGAGTCAAACCTTCATCAATTCAAACCAGGAAACAAACAAATATAACAAAGAACTTGATTTAGAAAACCTGTTTCTATTCCTTACAAACTGGTATTATTATTATTGGTATTATTAGTGGTATTATTAGTGGTATTATTAGTGGTATTATTAGTGGTATTATTAGTGGTATTATTAGTGGTATTAATGCTACTTCTCACAGCCATTCTCTACATTGTTATAGTGTCATTATAATTATAATACCAGAGAGAGAGAGAGAGCTGCTATTGATAAGGGGATGGACATACATATATATATATATATATATATATATATATATATATATATATATATATATGAATGAAAAATGGTGTGCTGAGTTGTTGCGAATGTGAACATATAAATGAAAATAGACCAAGACACGACTGTCCATCATCAGTAGTCTGCTGATTATCATTGGTATTTCTTTGCATTAAAGACTAGATACCTAAAATCAGTGCGAGCGATAACTAAATTAAGTTATCAGGACAGAGGGAAAAGAAAAATGTAAACAAACAACAGGGTAGTAATGCAACGTAAAGAGAGGAAAAGAGAGTGAAGTCAATGAATCTTGTGGGCATAATCAGCAGACTACTGATGATGGACAGTCGTGTCTCAGTCTATTTTCATATATATATATATATATATATATATATCAAGTAAGAATACTTTCGAAACAGCGAGTGAGTTTGAAATTATTAGAAATGTAAGCTATCGCCGTATTTTGACTAAAGAAATTAAAGAAATTATTTAGCCTGATAGTGGGGTTAAGAACCCTCGGAGAAATGGAAAAAGATGAGTATTGATGTACATGGGAGTCGAACCCACATCTTTGGTTATCCGGACCACTGTGCTACCATTTACACCAACACATATATATATCATCATCATCGTTTAACGTCCATGTTCCACGCTTGCATGGGTTTGGAAGGGAGTTTTCCCACTTGAGGCAAGAGTGGTTGTCTTGCTCGCATAGGACTGTCTGGCGGGTTTTCTACAGCTGGATGCCCTTCCTAACACCAACCACATACATACATATATATGAAATTGTATGGCTTTGTGGCTAGAGAGTTAGGCTTGCAACTGTGAAGTTGTGAATTCGATTCTTAGACTGGGTGATGTGCTGTGTCCTTGAGCAAGACACTTTATTTCACGTTGCTCCAGTTCACTCAGCTGTAGAAATGAGTTGTGACGTCACTGGTGCCAGGCTGTATCAGCCTTTGCCTTTCCCTTGGATAACATCATAGATAGTGTATATATATACTGGACATAGTGTATATATAATATATATATAGTGTGTATATATACTGGACATAGTGTATATATAATATATATATAGTGTGTATATATACTGGACATAGTATATATAATATATATATAGTGTGTATATATACTGGACATAGTATATATAATATATATATAGTGTATATATATACTGGACATAGTGTATATATAATATATATATAGTGTGTATATATACTGGACATAGTATATATAATATATATATATAGTGTGTATATATATACTGGACATAGTATATATAATATATATATATAGTGTGTATATATACTGGACATAGTATATATAATATATATATATAGTGTGTATATATACTGGACATAGTATATATAATATATATATATAGTGTGTATATATACTGGACATAGTATATATAATATATATATATAGTGTGTATATATATACTGGACATAGTGTATATATAATATATATATAGTGTGTATATATACTGGACATAGTATATATAATATATATATAGTGTATATATATACTGGACATAGTGTATATATAATATATATATAGTGTGTATATATACTGGACATAGTATATATAATATATATAGTGTGTATATATACTGGACATAGTATATATAATATATATATATAGTGTGTATATATACTGGACATAGTATATATAATATATATATATAGTGTGTATATATACTGGACATAGTATATATAATATATATATATAGTGTGTATATATACTGGACATAGTATATATAATATATATATATAGTGTGTATATATATACTGGACATAGTGTATATATAATATATATATAGTGTGTATATATACTGGACATAGTATATATAATATATATATATAGTGTGTATATATACTGGACATAGTATATATAATATATATATATAGTGTGTATATATACTGGACATAGTATATATAATATATATATATAGTGTGTATATATACTGGACATAGTATATATAATATATATATATAGTGTGTATATGAGTTGTGATGTCACTGGAGCCAAGCTGTATCGGCCACTGCCTTACCCTTGGACAATGTTGCTGTCATGAAGAGGGGAGATTGATATACAGGGGCTACTGCTGATCTTCCACAAACAAACCATGTTCAGGTTTGTGCCTCGGAGTGAATCTTTCTAGGTGCAACACCATGGTCATTATGGTCACCTGACCCAACTTGCCTCAAATGGGACAACCAGTCTAACCCATGCCAACATTGAAAATGGACGTTAAACGATGATGATGATGTGTGTGTAGGTGTTTGTGTGTGTGTGTGTATGTATGTGTGTAGGTGTTTTTGTGTGTGTGTGTATGTAGATGTTTGTGTGCGTATGTATGTGTGTATGTTTCACTTCATTTACATAAAACTCATTGCTGTTATATATCTCTGAGAAGTTATTCAACACAGCTCCATCTTACAATGTCAACAAGATAGAAATAAATGTAAACAAACCATTAGAAAAGTTGCCAAAATTCCAACAAGAAACTGATATCAACTTCATATCACTTCTCTATTAATTCACCCCCACCTCCACTACCACTACATCCACTACCACCACTACCACTACACCACCACCTCCACTACCACTACCTCTTTCTATTCTTAACCTTCTACCATTTACATTACTCTATATTTACCATTCATTTTCATGGTAAAGGATTTACCTCACATAATATCGAATCTGAGATTTTGATGTTATTTATTTTGAGAATAATACCTTAACATCAGTATGAGTGGCCGGTTATGGCCAGTTTGAACAGAAAGAGGTGAGAGAATTCTAGCCAGATATGGTCAGTTTAAATGCTAAAGTGTTAAGTTATATTTATATGGTTACTGAAGCAGTTCTGTTGCTATGGTTTGGTGCTGAGAAGAGGGTTGGGGAGAGGGGCTACTCAACATTCTGTGGGTGGGGGAGGGGTCAACTAATTCAATGTGGGTGTCTGTCTATGTGTGTGTCTGACTGTATGTGTGTGTGTGTGTGTGTATGTGTTTATCTGTATGTGTGTGTGTGGATTTGTATGTGTGTGTGTGTGTCTATTCTAGTTTTTCAGTCAATGGAACAGCCTACTCATGATATTAACTATCTGTCTGTGTATTCCAGTCGTTTGGTCAATAGAATAGCCTGCTCATGATATTAACTATGTGAATGTGTGTGGGTGCGGGTCTGTCTGTGGGGGTGTGTGTCTCTCTCTCTCTACTCTAGTTGTTCGGTCCACAGAACAGCCTACTGTTTAACTTGTAAAATTACCAAGCATTCCACAAACCTGTGTACTTTTGGTGTAATTCTCAGGGAGATTCAACATGACACAGTGAGTACCAGGTGGTGTTTGTGAGGGTACTTGACTATTTCAGCACCTTAGCCCCCCCAATCACCTGTGACAATATCGTGCCTGGGCTTGCCTAAAATATTTTAAGAAGTAAACACTAGAATTCTCTGTGGTAGCGCCTCTTTATTCTCTCTGACTCATTTTTTATCGATTTGCTTTTCGTAAATCATCGATATATATAGTTTTACTGAATTCGGTCAAACTGTGACCATACTGGGGCACACCTTTTTTTTTAGTCGATTTAATATAGATGTGTGTGTGTGTTTTACATATGATATATACACATACGAATATATGTGCGTGTGTTAAATATATATATATATAAATATATGTGCGTGTGTGTATGCTAATTTAAAATATATGTGTGTGTGTTAATTATATATATATATGTGTGTGTGTTATATATATATATGTGTGTGTGTGTGTGTGATAGCTATGATATATTTTAGCAAGGTAAATCTTCACAAATGGTACCCCACAACATCTTGTTTATTATGAAATCAGATCTTCTCAAAATTGAAAATGGTAAGTAGACACTATAGACACTTAAGATTTAGTTGGTGTGTCTTGAAGAAATAAAGTTTTCGAAACGGTAGTAGTAAGTAATTATGTTTCTTTCTTTGGTGGAGGAACCCCATAACCTCCGTCACGGTGTCAGGCGGGGGTTATGACAATAATCTACCTTGAAAACTGACACGGTTCGATTTAGAGAGAGAAAGAGAAATATATAATATTTGTAGTAGGGTTGCTTGGATGCGTCCATAGGCGATATACCTATATATATATATATAGGTATATCGCCTATAGATATATATATATCAGGATGTATTCAGTTTGAAAATGGCTAGCCCATTACTCACTAGAGTACGATTATATTATACAGATTCAGGACCCCGACGGCTGAGCTCTTGCCGTTTCAACTTATATAAGTTAAAAAAAGTATTTCTCTCTAATACTTTGACAGTTCAATGAATGGATAAAATATTGAACTTAGAGAAACTTATTTCAATCGATCTAACTTATATTCCACTAAATTGAGATTTTGGCATAAAGAGAGAGAGAGAGACTTAGTGTTACGTCTCTCTCTATATTCTGAGTTCGAACACAGCCGAGGTGAGCTTAGTCTTTCATCCTTCTGGGGGTTCTATAAAGTAAAATACCAATCATATACTTGGATCGATCTAATTGAATTTTGTCTTTCTCCCTTTTTTTTTTTCTCTCAAAATTGCTGGCCTTATCCTTAAATCATAAACCATTTTTGAAGAAGACCCAATGGCTATTTAGACCAAACATTAACTGTGTCTGTGTGTTGACTTCGTGGGGTAACTTTAAAGTTTAGCAGTTAGTAGTATAGGAAAAAAAAATGTAGTCAATTTTTAAAACTTACCAAGAAATATTTATAACTCCAGTGAAAGGACAAAGGTTAGAGAAATGTGTAGCGTCTCGGAATTATATAAATAAATAAGCTAAAATATTAGTCTGTGGTTGTTAAATGAATCCTAAAGATAGATATAAAATAATTATTATTAAACGACGCCAGCTACTGACTTTTAAGAGAGACAGCAATTAGACTGTTGAGAAGTGATTCTTGTAGAGAGGAGAAGAGGGTAAACTTACTGACTCTCTCTCTCTCTCTTACTATAGTATGTGGGGAGGGGGTAACCAAACTGACTCTCTCTCTCTCTCTCATTCTTTCTCTTTCTCTTACCATAAAGAGTATGGGGAGGGGGTAAACTTACTGACTCTCTCTCTTACTATAAAGTGTGAGGGAGGGGGGTAAACATACCGACTCTCTCTTTCTCATTCTTTCTCTCTCTTTATTTCTTACTGTAAAGCGTGTTTCGGGAGGAGGAGGGAGTAAAATCACTGTCTCTCTTTCTGTCCCCCTCCCCTTCTATCCACCAACTCTCCCTCTATCCACCACTCTCCCTCTCCTATCCACCCCCAGTCCCCATCTATTCACTTCACACATGTCACTGGGTTTTTTTATTGGAATATGTTTTCTCTCTCTACACACGCCTATATGCATTCACTAACACACACACACACACTTAGATGTATTCACTAACACACACACACCTACATGCATTCACTAACACACACATACCTACATACATTCACTAACACACACACACCTAGATGCATTCACTAACACACACACACCTACATACATTCACTAACACACACCTACATATATATATAATTTCAGTAATTCTTTTATTACAACCGTCTCTAAGGAGGATTGGCAGAATCAGTAGAGCGTCGAACAACATGCTTTGCGGCTTATAGTTACTACCTTTTACATTCTGAGTTCAAATCCCTGTTCCCCCAGGGTAGCTTTGCCTTTCATTCTTACAGGGGATTGATAAAATAAAGTACCAGTAATGCACTGGAATCACTTTAACCGACTTTCCTTTCCCTTCAAATTGCTGGCTTTGTGTCTAAAGTAGAAATAGTTATTGCACCTGTCTCCGAAACAGATGTTATAGAGTTCTCAAGTAGGGGGTACATATGATGGGTATGAAGGCCATATTTGTTCAAAACACATCACAAATATCTTGGCAGCACTGTCTCAGATAACGCACCACTAGAGCAGGAAATCACAGAATAAGCAGGGCAACGCTGCATTTGGTAGGATCTAGGAAAGGCTGTGGAAAACTAGGCATGTTTCTATACAGGTCAACTGTAAGATATACCAGGCTGTTGAGCTTTCTTTCCTACTATTTGGAGCTGAAACCGGGACAGTTTATAAAACTGAAGTAGACAAGTTACATACATATATAATGAAATTATTGTGTACAGTGCTCAGATGCACTACAACTCATCAAAGGTGCATGTATGGTACATAGAATATATGATGAGAGAGCTGTGGTAAATGATGAATATTACTCTGTTTGACAGGATGAGGAATGAAGAGATCCTCCGGTGTGTTGGCCTGTCTCCTATCATGGAAATCCTCATTAATAGGAAGGCCACCAACAGACCCACACACACACAACTCCCTCTTACTACAAGTTACCACAATTACCTTCAAATCAAAACAGTTCATACTCTTCCCTCCGTCTTACCACCACCACCGCCACCACCACCATCATCATGTTTATCATTGTTTAACTTCTGTTTTCTCTGTTAGTAAGGCCCTTATTGATAGAAACTTACAATGGTTGAGACACAAATACAGGAGGGACCAACAGCAGACTCCCTGACACCTCCTTTGCTCCCCAGACAACTATTTTACTCCCAACTATACACGGGGGAAAAGAAACCAAGGTAGACGTGGACTGATATTCAAAGATACTGCAAAGAAGAATATGAAGTGGAAAGGATTTGACCGTAACAAATGGCAAACTGGGCCCAAAACTGACCCCAAAACACTGACCAGTGTGGAGAAAGTCTATCATGACACGCGACAGACATAAACTGTCAAAGTCACGTTGATTGACTACTGGATCATCATCATCATCATCATCATTATAAATAGTGTTTGTATAATGATAATGGAGAACGTTTATCAAGAAATGTGAGAGACACTGTCATAGCTGCATTGGCTGACAGCTTGATGGTGATGATCATAGTCATTATCATCATCATCATCATCAATATTATATAAATAGTTTATATAATGGGTGTTGTGTGTGGTGTGTGTATATATAAAGCGTGTTTATATAATGAATGGAGTGTATATTAAACACGCTATATAATAAATATGGTGTATATAGAAGCACGTTATATAATGGTATATATATATAAACACGTTATATAATAGGTATGGTGTGTATATATATATAAGCACGTTATATAATGAGTGTTGTGTGTATATATACACACGTTATATAATGGGTATTGTGTGTATATATAAACACGTTATATAATGGGTATTGTGTGTATATAAACAGTGTTTATATAATTAATATGGTGTATATATACACATGCTATATAATGAATAAGGTGTATATATAAACATGTTATATAATGGGTATAGTGTATATATAAACATAGACAGTCCTATGCGAGCAAGACAATCACTCTTGCCTCAAGTGGGAAAACCCTCGTCCAAACCCATGCAAGCGTGGAACACGGACGTTAAACGTTGATGATGATGATGATGATGATGATGCTATATAATGAATAAGGTGTATATATAAACATGTTATATAATGGGTATAGTGTATATATAAACACGTTATATAATGGATATGGTGTATATATAAACAGTGTTTATATAATTAATATGGTGTATAAATAAACACATTATATAATGAATATTATTTACAAAATAAACAAATCAACAGAAATTAATCTCATAAAAAATGATTGAGAGAAAACATGTGGTAGAGTGGATCACATGGTACAACACAAGACATGTAGTAGGGTGTTTGCCTCTAAAATTAAGACATTTGTGGTATTTCTATGGGTTATAGTGAGGCTCAGGTGGTGGAAGAGCCAAGCATATGAGTGGCCCAAGTTTATCATCTTCCTCGTGAGGGGCACAAGTTTATCATCTTCCTCGTGAGGGGCCCAAATCTATCATCTTCCTCGTGAGGGGCACAAGTTTATCATCTTCCTCGTGAGGGGCCCAAATCTATCATCTTCCTCGTGAGGAGCACAAGTTTATCATCTTCCTCGTGAGGGGCCCAAATCTATCATCTTCCTCGTGAAGGGCACAAGTTTATCATCTTCCTCGTGAGGGGCCCAAATCTATCATCTTCCTCGTGAGGGGCCCAAATCTATAATCTTCCTCGTGAGGGGCACAAGTTTATCATCTTCCTCGTGAGGGGCCCAAATCTATCATCTTCCTCGTGAGGGGCACAAGTTTATCATCTTCCTTGTGAAGGGCCCTGCAATCTGATCACTGACCTCTGATATAGATCAGGAAATAACAACAACCTGAAACCAACTGATATGTAAGAAGAAGAAGTGAAGCATAAGGTGATACTTCAGTAAGGCGAGAAACCAACGATGTCACCACAGACTGAGAAAATGTAGTTTAGCTATACAATGAGGGTATTTCAGCAGTTCAGCCTCACCTTTAATGCTGTATCTAGGATGTAAGAAGGAATAATGAAGTTACTGTCAGTGGTGCCTTATATAAGTCAACTACCCCATAACCCAACATCAAAGGGTAGGGTTATTGTCTGTCTTCCCATTGACCCCAGACAATCCCAAAACTTAGTACTGGCTGCTGTCAATAACTCTGATTATCTAGGAAGTACAATTTCGTGAAATTGGGTCACTAAATGAAGAGGTCAATTTGTGTATTAGAAAAGCATACTCAGCTTGTGTTCTCACCGAAATATGGACCATCATCATTGTTTAACGTCTATCTTCCACGCTAGCATGGGTTAGATGGGTTTGTCCCATTTAGAGGCAAATCGGGTCGGGTGACCATGTCTCACTCATATAGGACTGTTTCTAGCTGGTTTTTTACGGCTGGATCCCCTTCCTAACGCCAACTACATTTACAGAAAACACATAAAGACTTTAGAAAAGTTTCATTAGAACCGTCTTAGACAGATTGTAGGAGAGAAGTGGACAAGCTTTACACCTGGTACAGCTACACTTCAATGTGTTAAGAACACAAACATAGAGTCCCATTTGATGATAAGTAGTTTGTATTGGGTTGGCCATGTTGTTCAGTTTGTGGAGAGATTGCCAGAACAATTATTGTATGGAGGGTTAAATATAAGGAAGAGATGTCTGTGTAAGCCAAATATATGATTATATACTATATATTATATACTATATATATTATTTATTATGTGTCTATATTTATATTCTGTAAGTATTCATTAAGTTTTGTAGATATTATCTGAGGCTCGTGTTTTTTAGGACAATGGCTCTGTGGATTCAAACACTGGCTTACACACACACATTTATATATAATAAGCTATCTCTATGTCTATATATATGTTTATATATATATATATGTCTATGTGTATATATATATGTCTATATATATATATATATGTCTATATATCTATATGTCTATATATATATATATGTCTATGTATATATATATGTCTATATATATATATGTCTATGTATATATATATATATCTATATATATCTATATATGTCTATATATATATATATGTCTATGTATATATATATATGTCTATATATATATACATGTCTATGTATATATATATGTCTATATATATATATATATATATATATATATATGTATATATATATACATATGTCTATATATATATGTATATATATATATATATATATATATATATGTCTATATATATATATATGTCTATATATATATATATGTCTTTATATATATGTCTACATATATGTAAGTGTGAACAAATCAGTAAATGAAAGTTCTTTACTGTTTAAAAAAGGAACATTAAAGAACATCTGACACAGAGAAAGAAGGAGGAGGAGAAGAAGTATTAGTAATGTAATAGTGTGACCAGCTGTTGATGTTGTTTTTCACTAATGTAATGATCTCTTTCTTCTTATCTATCGATATAATAGATCAATATTATCGATCTGACATGCCTAGTGATTTTTTATTTGTCTCTTTAATATCCTCCAATCCCGTCATGGTCCACTTTGCTTTTCACCCTTCAGAGATCAATAAGATGAAGTACCAGCTATGTACTGGGATTGGTTTAATTGACTTTCCTTTGTCCCTAGAATTGCTGGCCTTGTGCCAATCTTAAAAAGAATTTCTATAGCTTTGACAGATATGGTAAAGCCCCTGCTTTATCGAAGAGGTCTTATAAGATCGAAACACGCCCTCTCTCTCCAGAGATGTCTCTGTACTTGTCAAAGAAAATCAGTTATATTTTTATCCTTGTTATATGCTTATTTTTAAAAAAAAGTGATTTTTTTTTTTTGGAGGGGGTAGGTTTAGAGTTACCTCCCTTGTCTGACTAGAGTAGCTGTAAAGCAGGAGACATCATCATCATCGTCGTTTTTACTCTGGCTTTTCCAGGCTTGCATGGGTTGGACAGGTCTTTCTCAGCACAGCATATCTCCATATCTTCACTGGCCACCTTCCTTCGTCATCTCTTCTGTCAGTCTCAGCAATTTAAGATCATCTCTCACCCCCGCCCCCTACAACTCTATCAGGATTTATACAAACAATGTGACTAGTTTAGTTTTTAGAACTGTTAATTGCTATAAAGACTATTATTGTTGCTGCTGATGGCTAAATAATAAAAATAATAATAATAAATATATAATAATGCTTTCTTTAACCACAAGGGTTGACATAAAGTATAACATTAAGGACAGCACAGGACGGTACAAATGGGCTTTCTACATGTTACATATATATATATATATATACATAAAAAATAAAAAATAAAAACAAAGGATGGAACAAGAAAAAAATGAAAACAAAGGAAAAATTCCCCCAATAGTGGGGAGATTTCCGAGGGTCACTCGTGGAGAAAGCCAACAAAAAGTTATGGTCACCCTGACTGCTAGGGTAAGCGCCCCCTTCCAGTTTTCTTCCTATGATACTACAGGCACACACATCGGCCATTTTGCCTTAATTTCTTTATTAACCATAATTAAATGATTTCTTTTACCATAATGTAATAATGTGTGTGACAGCTCACACCTCTGCAGGTTTAGCTGGCCTCCTCCAAGGTATATCTCGTTGGAGGTGTCTTGGGTGATTTAATGATAGGGATCCCAGTCATTTCTATAGCTGAGTAAATTGGAGCAATGTGAAATAAAGTGTCTTGCTCAAGGAAACAACACATCACCTGGTCCGAGAATTGAACTCACAGCCTTTCGATTGCAAGCCACACGCCTTCACAATAATGAAATAATAATAAGAAATTACCACAGAAGCCTAACTGTCCCTTCAGTGATACATAAAAACATGAGAACTTTCCAGTCACATCCGCATCAGTGAACTCCACTATAAGATAGCAGAACCTGATGTGGCTTGGGAACTGTTGTCAGCTCTGGCTAGTTCTACTGTCAAAGGCCTCGCTGTCCTCCAGTATATAGATGTCCAACATAACTGGTATTTCTTTTATCGAGTTTGGTAAAATAAATACTGGAGTCGATACTTTATATCTCTTTCTCATGCTCTATCTTTCTCTGCTGAAAGAAATCTGCTGTACTCAGGCCTGGAGAGGAGAAATTCTGTATGTCAATACACCACCCCTGTGACTCCACCAGGAGTTACAGACCCATACCATACCACATGTGCTTACATGGTAAACTCTCATAAAATGTTAAAACTAACCATTACAATACCAAACACTGGATCAGGGAAGTTGCCACAAAAATGTGTGCAGTTGTAAAGTTTCCTTAAAATAAACCCTGGTGATCAATTGATGATCTCCAGCAGGTATAAAGCCATATTTCTGTAGTTTATTGATACACAGGAATCAATAATAAATAGTGAATATTATCAGAAATAATTGTTTCTACTTTTAGCACAAGGCCAGCAAATTACCCAGTACATTACTGGTACTTTATTTTATCGACCTCGTAAGGATGAAAGGCAAAGTTAACCTCGGCGGGATTTGAACTCAGATCGTAAAGGGACGTAACTATGTTGGAAAGCATGTCTGATCCTCTACCGATACTGCCAATTCACCGCCCTTATTAATATCAGAAATAATAATATTAATTATTGAATGATTTTTATTGATTTTTGTCTTTCATTGGATTTCAGACTGTGCTCATAAATTGGGAAATTTCTGAGATTATGATACATGTTAAGTGAAAATACTTGGCTTAATGAGTAGGGTTGTTTGGTTGGATAACCACAAGGTGGTGGGTTCGATTCCTAGTGGTGTACTGTGTCAATGTTACACACTTTAGTTCAAGTTCCTCATCTAGCAAAAAATGAGTTGTACCTGTAATTCAAATGGACAGCTTTGACACACTGAATCTCCCTGAGAATTATGTTAAGGGTGTACATGTCCATGGAATTCTCAGCCACTTAGGTGTTAATTTCATGAGAAAGTTGTTCTGTTAATCGAACTGGAGCACTCGTTATAGTAACAGACTAAGGCCAAGCAACATTATTTAGATTTAAAATACATAAAGAAAAAGCAGGCTATATTTAATATTGTTGTAAAGGTCTGGTCTGGGGGCAGCCCTTAATATGTCGGTGTTGCTAGTTAGACAATAGATGGGACAAAGGAATACTGTGTAGGACTGGACACCAGTTGACCTTAATCTGGACATGATGTCAAACAGCCAAACTAGATATGTTCATAACTAATTAAAACACAAAAGTATTACAATTGAAATTATTATCTCCAGTTCAAAGTATTCAATAATGAAAGTATTTAATATCAAAAGTATTGTATAATGAAAGTATTGTACAATGAAAGTATTGAATATTGAAAGTATTGTATAATGAAAGTATTGTACAATGAAAGTATTGTATAATGAAAGTATTGGATAATGAAAGTATTCAATAGTTATGTCCATTTGTATTCAGTTTTTAACTTGAGCATTTTCATGTTCGCCAACATCAACAATAATAACAATAACAACAACAACAACATAATCAACAAAAAGCAATACAAAAAAAAAAGAGAAAATAATTATGATTGAAAAAAAAAAAGATATTTCTAGTTGAAATCTGTAAGAATTGGAGGTAATAATTCTGTAATATTGGATCGTCTGTTGACATTGGAACATCATCCTCCACAGACTTTCTTACCTGAGGTTTCATTTGAAGGAACCAAATTGGAATTACTAATGTTTGGTTTAGTTGAAGTTTCTCTGGAACTGGTTGCCATACTGTTCATCTCTAACTGGAGTCTTCAACTAACAATTACACCATACAACTAATAGACACAATATCGTACGCTTTTGTCTCGTTTCTTCCACCCCACCCCAACCCCAAGCCCAACATCAACCCCAACCCAACTCAAGCCCACATCAACCCCCAACCAATCCCAACCTCTTATCAACTTATCTTATTTACCAAAGTTAATTACTTCATGTCTTTTTGTTGTTCGTTCTTCTACAAGTTTCTATTTTAAGAGAGAATAAAAAGATTGTGGTGTGCATATATACGCGTACGTGTGAGTGTGTTTGTGTATGTGTGTGTGTGTGTGTTAAAGACAGTTGTGTGTGTGTGTGTGTGCATGTTAAAGGCTTGTATATATATATATATGTGTGTGTGGGTATAATAGACTGTTGTATGTGTGTGTGTGTATGTGTTTGTGAAGGTTCTTTGAAACGGAAAACCACAAAATAAACATTCGTAGAAGAACCACCATCATCACCATAACCACCACCACTAGCACCAGTGCCACCACCAACACCACCACCATTCTAACCACAAGCTCCACCACCACTACCACTACACAACACCAACACCAGCTCCACCACCGCCACCACTATGTATAACTAATTAAGTGGCCTGTCCTTGACTCGGACATGTTAATCTGTTTTCAAGAAGACTTATTTCTTCAGTAAAGCCTATGTCATCTGTACTGACTTCACAGACAATACAACTTAAATGAGTTTTAATTAAAACTCTGTTTTTACAACGTAGCTCACTCTGCAAACTACACAAAGAATTGTCAAAGAATTAAGAGTAATTATTCAACAAAAGCCAAAAGGTGAAGACTGTCACTTCAAAGTCAAAAGAGATTGGCTTTCAAATAATTGTTAGAACAATTTAGTGACATTATATAAATAATTTACATTTAAGATTAACATCGAATCGTTATTTAGCAGCTGTTTGTCTTTATTAATTCAGAAAACTTGGTTAAGAAAATATGACATGTTGATGAAAAATTCCTGTTATAGTTTTAGCCCCCCCCCCCCCCACCTCACTCTCTCTCTCTCTCTCTATATATATATATATAAAGATATACATATATATATATTTATTTATTTATTCACCCAATGTGCACTGGTATGAATGGTAGTGACATTAATGCACCAAAACTGTAGTGATTTCCAGTGTGTGTATATATATATATATATATATAAACGTTTGTATATTGTATATATTAAACGTTTGTATATATATATATATATATATATATATACATATATATATATATATATATATATATGTATGTATATATATATATATATATATATATATATATATATATATATATATATATATATATATATATATATAAACGTTTGTATATATATATATTAAAATAACAGATTAAAGTTTAATCTGTTATTTTAATAAATATTTGCTCTAGGGTTCTTATATATTTGATATATATTTATCCTTATCGAGGCCTCTTTGGATTTTAGTCTTCACATTTATTATTATTTCTATATAAGTATTGAGTACTCTGGTGCATTATGGTCCATCTGGTTCCTTACCACAATTCCTTTGTTATATATATATATATATATATATATATATATATATATATATGTGTGTGTGTGTGTGAGAGTGTGTTTATATATATATTCAAAATAGGGGGTGCACAGGGCAAAGACAACGGAAAAAAAACAACAGAAAGACAGACAGTCCCAGTCCTCAGTCAACCTCTGGAAATCATTATGGTTTCAGTACATTAAGGTTGATACCATTTACTCCAGTACACATCGGGGCTAATGAAACAGGTAGAGACATGTTATGCCTTTAGGTGAATTACATAAATATAAATGAAAAAGTATCCCGAGTGTGTCAACTGATAAAGAAGGGAGAGAGTGATGCATGAGGGATTAGACAAAGGAGAAGAAAAAATATAGAAAGGAGAGAAATAGTAAAATAGAAGAGAATAATAAGGACTGTAGTCGAAAGTAGAGATAAAGAAGAATGATATTGAGGTGTAGTAAAGATAAGGGAGAATAGGGGAAAACAGACTGGGTAGAGATACAGTTAGGTTCATGAACTGACACACACACGCATACGCACTGACACACACACATACACACTGACACACACACACATACACACATACACACTGACACACACATATGCACTGACATATACACACACGCAGTAATGGTGTTGTGGGAGTAGTCATGGGATGTAGATGAAAAGTTCTTAGGTGGAAACGACCAAAGCCACACTGCAGCAGCAACACCATCCCTACCAACTACAACAACCACACCACCACCACCATCATCCCTACCAACTACAACAACCACACCACCACCACCATCATCCCTACCAACTACAACAACCACACCACCACCACCATCACCCCTACCAACTACAACAACCACACCACCACCACCATCACCCCTACCAACTACAACAACCACACCACCACCACCATCACCCCTACCAACTACAACAACAACACCACCACCACCATCACCCCTACCAACTACAACAACCACACCACCACCACCATCACCCCTACCAACTACAACAACACCATCCCTACCAACCACACCACCACCACCAACAACTACAACACAACCAATAACCACAACAATTACACCACCTCCACCAACAAGCACACCACCACAACAACAACACCAACAACAATCATATTGACTGGCCTTAGGTCAAGTGTCGTTTATCTTTTTATTACTGTGTTGAGCTGGCCAAAGCCAAATCAGCAAGACACTGCCAACAGACCAACACCATCAATACCATCACCCCCACCACTGCCACCATCACCACCACCATCAATACCAGCACCCCACCGCCACCAACAATACCAGCACCCCCACCACTGCCACCATCACCATCAATACCAGCACCCCACCACCACCATCAATACCAGCACCCCCACCGCCACCAACGCCATCAATACCAGCACCCCCACCACCTCCACCAACAACAACAAAAACACCAGCATAATAATTGTTTCTACTTTTGGCACAAGGCCAGTAATTACCCAGTGCATTACTGGTACTTTATTTTATCGACCCCGTAAGGATGAAAGGCAAAGTTAACCTCAGCGGGATTTGAACTCAGAATGGAAAGGGCCGTAACTCTTTGCATCCGACCCTCTACCGATACTGCCAATCCACCGAATAATAATGGTTTCTTATACAGGCACAAGGCCAGCAATCTTGGCGGAGGGGAAAGTCGATTAAATCAACCCCAGTGTGTTACTGGTACTTTATTTTATCGACCCCGAGAATGGACAATTACATCATCAAGATATACCAGATATATTCACCAATCCAGGCCAACCAGCACAAGCTGCATGAGTTTCTGGAGCTTAGCTGGTACATTTGTAAGGCTGAAGAGCAGTACTTTGAACTGGTAGAGCCCATTCGCTGTGGTGTAGGTGTATTACTTTTAATTAGTAGAGCCCATTCCCTGTGGTTGAAGCAGTTTTGGCCAGTAACCAGAGGCCAAATCCATGACTGAGAATATATGGGATCCTGGAAGAGTATCAAGACATCAACTCCTGGTAAAGAATGTGGGTCTTTGTGTGTTACACTGATCAATCTCCTATAGTCAACACAATATCAGTACAAGCCATCTTTCTTATGAGCTAAAATAACTGGTGATGCCCACGGATTTTGGCTTTCTTCAATAATACCATTTTTCAACATCTCAGAGGTCTATTGACTTCCTCTTTTAGATCTATTGGGATTCCAAAGCCAAATTTTATTTGAACCTTCCCCAGTATATCAATACGTTCACCATTAGCTGCTGTTGTCCTTATATGACTAGCCAGTTCTAGCTGTTTAAATTTCAGAACATTGTGATTCATTTAAAATACTTTACTATCGTCAAAGCTGACCCTGTATCAATAAGTGCTTCCGTAGAGCAATCATCATCATTAACACTAATTCCAACAGAAGAGGAAGAAAGTTCATTTCACACCAACACCGTTGTGTCAACTGTACCATTTGTGTCAACTACCATTTGTGTTAACTATACTATTTGTCAACACAGTTTAGTTTAACCCTTTAGTATTCACATTACTCTATATATATACGATTATATTTTCATGGTAAAGGCTTTACCTCACATAATATCGAATCTATGAGATTTTGAAAGTATTTATTTTGAGAACAATACCATACCATCAGTTTGAGTGACCAGTTACAGCCAGTTTCAACAGAAGGAGGTAGAGAATTCTGGCCGGTTTGAACATTAAAGGGTTAAAGATTTGTCCTGGAATGAGGGGCAATCTTTAGCAAAGTGGCCAATCAGGCATTTCTGCTACCGTTTCCCCTTCCAAAACCTCTTGACCCACAGCCATAAGCACGTGTCATACATCTACTAATTCCTCTCCTACGTCATTCCAGAATGTCATTCTCTTTGAATATGACCTTACCCTACACCCCACTAATAACAAATCAATGGTGTTTTTATATTACTAAGCCCCTTTAACTTAGTAGCCATCGCTATTATTTGTTCACTTAATTAATCCACTTTATTTTGAATGACTGAACGTTGTATTTTCACTTTTCTACGCCATGTTTTGCTATTTTGACTGCCATATCAAGTCTTTGGTTCCCTATTAAGGACCTTATTTACCATGTCAACAGTCTTTGGTTCCTTATTAAAGACCTTATTTACCATATCAACAGTCTTTGGTTCCTTATTAAAGACCTTATTTACCATATCAACAGTCTTTGGTTCCTTATTAAAGACCTTATTTATCATATCAACAGTCTTTGGTTCCTTATTTACGATATCAACAATCTTTGGTTCCTTATTAACGACCTTATTTACCACATCAATTCCACACATGAAGTGTGTGAGTATCATATCTTTTACTGCCTCACTATTATATTTTGGAGAAGCTCTAGATCCAAGCTGCTTCAATTCAGCAGCATAGACTCTCAAATGTTCTCCTTCCTTCCTCTTTCAATATATCAGCTCTGCACGAAATGACTCTAACAGGGTTCACCAGGCAAATACCTCCATGAAAACCTGTAATTTTTCTGTAATCCTTTTCGTCTCCATTACAAATACTTCTATATATTGCAAAAGGCTGTATCTCCGAGTAAAGTTGGAAACAAAGAGACATTTTCCTCATCTTTAACATCCAGTACAATACACCATATATCAAACCTTTCACTTCAGGTCACAAAACCATCCATTGAATCGTTGTGGCAAAGTAAGAAAGGTTTATTATATCTGCTTTCTTTATATTCAGCAAAAATGTATGAATCCAAAATCCAAAATATGAACAAGAAACTAAAAACACACTCTAAATATCCACAGAAAGTATATAAAATGTTCAAATATTACCGGTGATTATGAAATATTTGAAGACAAAACTGTTCCCCGCTGCCGCCAAATATTGAAAAGATCACATCTTCTGTCTGCAACCGGTGTCACTTTTTGTCGTGTCTTCTTTGTAATTAGATGTGCCGCAAAAAACCAATATTAAGTTTCAAGGTGTTGGGTTTACCGGCTACGTAGCCTGTTCGAAATACAAACTGAAATTCGTATGGAAGTTGTTCTGTAGCTATCAAAGTGGCAAAAAAGTACAGTTTAGTAACAAGATTTGTGAAAATATCACAATCTGTCAACTGTGTTTGAGAGGGGGTTTGTGTGTTAAGTTTATTTTTGCTAATTAAGTGCACCAGCATATTTTTGCATAAAAAAAAAAAACGTTTGGAAACCACTGGTCTATACAGTATATACACTGTTTATACACTATATATAGTGTCTATACATAATCGGAGTTTTGCAGATCTACACTCCTCCACTTGCGTTTTGTGGAAAATGGTTACTTTCTTTGTCGTTCTATCAGCTAATCTGACCTCCAAGATGCTCGCAATCGACTTTTCCCTGGGTAAAAGGAAACCCTAACCCGAATCTGGGGAGAAAAGTAGATTGTGAGCATCTTGGAGGTCAGATTAGTTGATTGCACTCGGGAAAAAAACGTGGAAACTATCTTTTTCTACTGAAATCGAAGGATGGCTTTTGTTTTTTTCATAATACCACCAATATTTTAACTGCCGAGTTTAAAAAAAGAAAAATTAAGGCTAGAATAAAATTTGTTAGATACTTATTTCCTCTAACACCGGCTACATCCGGTTACACTGTTCTACACGTGAATTTATGTGTATTTTGAGTTTTCCTTAGCATTTTGGTAAGTGTTTGTTTTATATTTCAATATATTTCTTTATTGGTAAATATAAACATCTATTTCTTGATTTATGTATAATAAACACACACACACATATATATATACACTCATGTCTTAATCCTAATGTGTATAATTATTCAACACAACTCGATGTAAACACGTGGGATTTCTATTAACCGGTTCAGAGATGTAGAAGGCTGTCAATTGACAGAGCTGTTAGAATATCTGATGGAATGTTTTGTTGGTGCTAGCATAAAATACAACCTGTACACCGGTAGTGCTGGAACCGTTATAAAATACACCCAATACACTCTGTAAAGCGATAGTGCTGGTGTCATGATAAAATATACCCAGTACACTCTGTAAAGTGGTAGTGCTGGTGTCATGATAAAATACACTCTGTACACTCTGTAAAGCGGTAGTGCTGGAACCGTTATAAAATACATCCAGTACTCTGTGGAGCCATGATATGCTTAAGAAGGACATCCGACTGTAGAAAGAGTGCCAAAAATGGAATGTTTCAGCCAGGCCTGGTTCTCGAACTCTTATAAGCTTGGCTCATGACGACCTCTCTAACCCCTGCTAACATGGAGAAATAGACGTAAAGTAATGATTATATAACCTGCTACTTATTCTATCTTTTGGTGCCCCTTACCAGGGATGGTTTGGTATAAAAAGGGTTTAAAGGATCAGTGTATGAGGAGACTGATATAAGAATGGTTGGGGGTGTTTCCTAAATTATTTTCAGTGAGGCTGCAGTTTTCAGAAGTTGGGGAAAAGGGGCAACATTCTGGATTTTATGTTTATTTTATCTTTCCAGATTTAGGACGATCTCAAGATGGGGGACTTTAAAGTTCACCAGGTGAGATTTTACTCACCCAAGATGTTGGGAATCCAGTGTTTCTCTTACAACGAATTCAACAAAAAGTTGGCCGTATCACGGTAAAGTATTCATTCTTTTCACACATACACATCATCATCATTTTATGTTGGTATGGGCCAGACCGATTATCATGGTTAGAGGAGCACATCTTCACTCATACATTCCAAATTCGGGGTATTGTTTCTATGATATCCTCTTAATGATCACACAAAGCAGTAAGGGAGCTTGTACAAGGTTGCTTGGCTTGTTAGAAATAGCAACCAAATCTCCCTCAAATCACACCATACATCTTAAACAAAGATTTAATGGACAGTATAGTTACAGATGTAGAAAACAACACTGGTTACTGTTGGAAGACTTTTAACCCTTTAGTATTTAAACTGGCCGTATCTAGCCAGAATTCTCTCACCTCTTTCTGTTCAAACTGGCTGCTCTTACTGTTGTTATGGTATTGTTCTCAAAATAAATAACATAAAAATCTCATAGATTTTAATGTTATGTGAGATAAAACCTTTACCACAAAAATACCATGGTATATATCAAGTAATGTAAATGCTAAAGGGTTAATCATAAGTATGTATGTTCAGTGAAATGTGACCTGAAACTAAACAACAGTAACCATGTCATGATAGTCACAACAAACCTACCTTCAGAAACAAACATGGACTTTTATTGGTGACATATATTATATTATTTCTCTGTTTCTTTCAGAACTGATGGCTCCATTGAAATTCTTAGAAACTGGTACAAAGAAATGGTAAACTATTTCATCATTTCTATTTTTCTAAAGAATTAATTCTAGTAAACCTAACCCCTAGGCTACATACCTTTACACTAGTTCTGTTACACCTCCTAAAATTGCACTTTGTTTTGTGTGTTGATATTTTTGTTTATTCCATATTTCAGGTAATTCCAGGTGATATAGACCAGCCTATTGAGACGATACTCTGGGTTTCCAATCGACTCTTCTCAGCTGGAGGATCTGGAGAAGTTATAGAATATGATCTTATTAAGCTAGAACCAAAGGTAAAACATCTTCTATGTTGGTTTATCTTGTTAGTGAGTTGGTAGAGCGTCAGATTAAATGCTGTGATGTTTGTTCCAGTTCTCTGTCTTCTGAGTTCAAATCCTGCTGAGGTCAACTTCATGTCGATACATTAAAGCTCCAACATCTGGAAACTGACCCAGAAGATTATTAACCATCTTGCCAACAACAAACCCTGAGCACCTTTTTGAATTCCATGTGTCTAACACCGATGAACATGCTTACAAAGTCAGAAAACAGCACAGCTCCCATGACTTTTGGAAACATTTTTTCAGACTCAGAGTTGCTGAAGCATGGAACAAACTACCTGTATCAGTTGTTAGCTATAGGGATACTGCATTCTTCAAAACTTCCATGCTTCCTGAAATTTACCAACACTACACTTGATATTTCCCCTCCATACACACACAAATGCATGTGTCTGTGTGTATATTACAACTCTTACATTTTCACTTTCCTGACATTTGTACATTATTCTGTGTACTATACATGCACCTTTAATGAGTTGTAATGCACCTGAGCACTGGACACAATAATTTGCATTATATATAAAGAAAATTGTTAAAGTGGGGGCCACATATTCATATATTTTTCAGTGCCTAAAGGGTATTTTACTCAATTTTCTAACACTGTTAATTGTAGTGAATCTGTGTTTGGATTTGAATCTGTGTTGAATTGAAATATTTCTCTTGTCTCTGTATATTTAGAATAAGGCCCACTGCAATGCTGGATCTATCTGGTGCTCAGTGAAAAACCAATCAAATACTCGAATAGCTGTGAGTAGACATTATTATTTTGAATGTTTTAGTGTATATACCGCTATATTGTATATACAATATATACCTATGTATTGTATATAGTTGTATACAATTTATAGCTATATATTGTATATAACTATAAATTGTATATACCCATGTATTGTATATACTTATATATTGTATATAGTTATATAAAACTATATTGGTATATATTGCTTTAGCAAAGGAAAATGGCTTGTAAACTCTTGCCATCTTGTGGCACTCTCAAAGCAATTCTGCCAAAAGCTAAATAAAATTTAATGTTGTTGTTTTTCTGTCTTGCAGGTTGGTACTGATGGTGGCTGTGTGGTATTATTTGATGTTGAAGGCGGCTGCTTAAATTATCTGAAAACCTTCAGTAAACAAGAAGGTAAGTCTTTTACTTTGACTAATATTCATGATTTCTTACTACGTTCTCCTTCAGTAGAAATATTTTTGTTGTCTAGCAACTGTGGAGCATCTATCTGCCTATGTGTGTGTGTATCTGTCTGTGTCTCTATGTGTTTATCTGTATATATGTGTGTATCTATCTGTATATGTGTGTGTATCTGTCTGTCAGTGTGTGTGTGTGTGGTCCCTCTCACTAAGAAATACATGTATTTGCACTACTAAATGTTTTCTTTTCTTTATCTCAGGTCGTATTCTTTGTTTGGACTGGCACATTTCTGAAGAAATCATTGTTACAGGAGGAATTGATAATATTCGAGTGTGGAACGTCAGTTCTGGGATCGCAGTCGAACGTTTCACCTTGAAGAGATTCAAAGCAAAGCAGACCATGGTCTGGTGTATCAAAATATTAGCGTAAGCATTTTATTGTTTTTGATTATGATACAATAGAGGGTAGAGAGGACTCTTCCATCTGGCTGAATGCATGAGAACCTCTCTAGTACTGGTGCCATGATAAAATACACCCAGTACTCTCTGTAAAGCGGTATGTGTATATGTATAGATATAAACTATGTGTACCTGGTAAAACATTGCCGTTAGATGTCCTATCTAACCCATGCCAGCATGATGTGGACATGATATATATATATTTATATATATATACACACATACATACATTGTTGTTTTCTTTTGAGTAGTTCACACCACTTTCCTCTCTTTTCTTCTGTTGTAGTAACTTGACTGTGGTCAGTGGAGATTCTCATGGCAGAATTACATTCTGGGACGGCAAATATGGAACTGAATTAATGGTAAGTAGATCTTTATTGATGACATTTACTTCATGTAGAGTAGGCACTCATGTATGTTTATTATATACACCTCTGTTGTGAATCACACTTTAGCAGTAGCTACTGCTAATTAATACTAACCAATCAAGCTGCCACTTTATGTAAATAAACATCTGCTGCCAATGTTTTATTTACATAATAAGCAGTTGAGCATCCCCAGCTAATGTTTCATACACAAAACTGTTATAATTCTTCACAAACTGTGTCTCTGTCATAATTCTGATATTCACTAAACCAGTTGGAACTGTATTATTTATTATTTCAATGTGTTTAGGAAAGGCAAGAATTTCAAAAGTTCTTTTAGTCCCCTCCTATTGATATATTTCTCCATTTCTTTATAGAATTTCTTCAGCCACAAGGCAGACATCCTAAGTTTAGCTGTCAGCAAGGTGAGTTGCTACTCTACTTTCTATGTTATTTATCAATCTTTTTGGGGTTTAGGTAAAATCAATTCTTCAGATTTCACTGGTAAACTTTACATATTCAACAGTTGTTCTTTCTCTTTATTATCACACTGGTGTTTGGAACATAACTTAATAAAGGTGTATGAGTCTTGACATACAGCATGTCTTTGACATCTTAAACCTGGTGGAACCAGATTTCTTCTATAGAAAGAGAGAGATATATAAAGGAAGAATCATCCCCAGTTGTTGACTGGTATTTTGGTTATCAACCTCACAAGGATGAATGGCAAAGTTGACCTCGGAGTAATTTGAACTGAATGCAGAGAATCAGAACAAATGCTGAGGTATTTTTTAATCCTTTATCTTCACAATTCAGCCACTTCACTGCCTTAACTTAACAAAGGTTCTTATATTTCTAATGGAACATAGCACAACAAAAGTTCTGACCTGAAATTATGATGGAACGTTTTTAGATAAATATAAACACTTTAACCCTTGATTAAAACAGTTTACAAGAAACCGGTTCCAGGCAGTTTGGTACCAGTAGAATTAATTATTATTATTATTATTGTAGGGCGGTGGAGTGGCAGTATCGGTAGAGGGTCGGACACCATGCTTTACAGCATAGTTACGCCCCTTTACGTTCTGAGTTCAAATCCCGCCATGGTTAACTTTGCCTTTCATCCTTATGGGGTTGATAAAATAAAGTACCAGTAATGTACTGGGATAATTACTGGCCTTGTGCCAAAAGTAGAAACAATTATTATTGTTGTTCGGCCCTTGTGGCCAATAAATGAAACAATTATTATTATTGTTGTATTCTGTCAACAGGATGAGAAGACAGTTGTTTGCAGTGGCGTTGACCCCAAAATTACTTGGTTTGAGTTCATGTCACCAGACCCAGATAGTTTACCCAGCAAGAAATTCAAGGTCAAGAATGGAACAGCAACAGTTCCTGCAAGTGAGCTGAATAAATGGGTCATTTCTTTTGCCAAGAACTTCCAATCTCATGATATCATCTCCCTGGCATTTATTGATGATGACCTCATCAGTGGAAGTAAGTAATTGTAAATCACCTTTACGGTCAGAAATTGGTGGACAGGGGCAGCTCCGACCACCATTTTCTCTCCCCTAACGGTCATTTTACTCAATTTTTTCAGCTATTGTCTGTATTGGTCAACTGTTATTTCAAACATTCCCAGCACTTTGATGATTCATGTGATATATATGTTCATGTGATATATATGTTAGGGTATGTTTGTATATCTGCGTCTGTATGGATTTCTCTTGTAAATTTTGTGGACCAACTTCTGTGAATGTGGCATCTCTGAGCTCAACTTTGCCTGTACTGAAGTTGACCTCTTAAATATAGCCTAGAGACACCATCTGTATGAAAAGCAATAGTTAAGTTGGTGCTGACATATCAGATGATATTCATAGATTATAAAGATATATAGTGATATTCATGTATATATATATATATATATATCAATCCTCTATTAATACATGAAATACTGACATAAAATATTTATTTTGGTTTCCAGGTGCTGATTCTTACATTACCATTATTTCACCTCAAAGGAAAGGTTTCAAAATCAGTGGAGTTCCTCATGTAAACCAACTTTTCACAGTTACCTTTCATGTTTTATTCTCTCGTTAGAATATTTCTAATTAATTATAATTTATTTCAATGAATTAATGAAGAATTTGAAGTGATTTACTAAAATTATATTGGAAGATTATAATTTAAATAGGAACCCCTTAAGTGGATAATTTTATTTGATAGAACCAGAGCTGGGTTTATAGTAAAAGGGTTGGACTTGATTGATTTCTGATATTTCGGGGTCATTTTAAAGAGTTGGGATATTAACATTTTTTAAAAAACTCACTTAAATGAGGGTTTGTTTTCTTTTGTAGAAGAAGTTGGTTCACTCAGCTAAAGATGTCAATGTTTTATTGTTGCAATACCCAACATATCTTGAAATTTGGGAATTGGGACAAGCCTCAAAGAAAGCAAGTAAGTGCTAGGCATCTTGTTAACACTTAACATCCTAAATCACATGAAACAACATTAGCAAGACATTCTTGTAAAGTATAAAACAACATTATAACTACATCACATTAACAATTAAAACCTTTACTCCAATACTGCAAATTTTCACAGGAATCTGTCCATTAATAAGGATACCATAAACATCTGAATTAACAAACCTATGTTTTGATATTTACTGCTAAATCATTACAGGAAGTTAAGAATTAACACATATCTACTATTCAATCTTAATTAAATCTCTTAAAGTTCTGTACACATGAAACTGCTTTAGTAAGACTCCGCGAAAACTGCATCATCATTGTTTCGTGTCCATTTACCTGGCTAGCAAGAGTTGAACATCACCACAGGCCAGTCAGTACTCAAGAGAAGCCATTGATCACTAGGGAAGGTCTGGGGCCTAACATACAATCCGGTGCTCTACCGAGTTATAGTTTTGTGTTTTTTTTGTTTTTTCCCCATGCTGTGTTTGTATTTACTAGACATTGGTTATATTTCCAGGAGGAGTTGATCAAGAAATCTTGTCATTAGAGAGACAACCTATGAAGCAAGTACAACTAATAAGTAAAAGTGACAAACCAATTGTGTGTTGCTCAATATCCTGCGACGCCAAAAGGATGGCATATTCTACAGTGATGGAGACACGGGTTTATTGCTTAAATCTGGTCAGTCATTTTCTTTCTTCTCCATTTCATGTTCTTATTACTTGTAACCCTTCCATCACCATCATCACTGTTTAATGTCTACTTTCCATGCTTGCATGGATTTAGGTTAGACATGCTCTCTTCTGAGTCTGGACAGGTCAAGTAACCACATCCTGCTCATATGATTTGTTTCTATGGTTGAATGTCCTGACTCTGACACTACCACATTAGACTGGTAGACTGGGTGTTTTATGTCATGGCACCAGCACTACCACATTACAGAGTGCACTAGGTGTTTTATGTCATGGTCCCAGCACTATCAGTTTACAGGGTGGACTAGCAAACGTTTTTGTGTTCCAGCATGACTGATATAAGAAATGCATTGTGTATATGTGTGTGTGAGTATTATGGTTGATAAAGCCCTGAATCTCATGTAAACTTCTCTCACCTCAGGTTACTGGCTTAGATCAGTTGTCTTCTAAATGTCCAACACTGGAGAACATTAAGAAAGTCAGCAAGCTCTTACTACCGGCACATAAAATGGTTTTTACTCACGACTCTTCTAAATTTATTTTGGCCACAAATGCTGGGACATTACAAATACTTAGTTTTGACAATAATGAAATAACATGTATCAATCCACTAAAAGGTAAGTTGTTTTTATTGCCCTTTTTTTCTGACCCCTTAGTCATTGTTGAATTAGGGTGGTCTTTCAACTGCATTGCTGTAGCCTTCTAGGGCATCATCATCATCAACATCACGTTTATTTTCCCTGCTGGTATGAGTTGGCTGGTTTGTCACAATGTGGGACAACGTATCATCAGAGAACCACATATGTTCCATGTTTCAGCCTGGTTTCTAAAGCTGGGTCATCATCATCATCATCATCATCACCGTTTTACGCCTGTTCTTCGACGCTAGCATGGGTTAGATGGGGTGCCTTTCTTAATGCCAACCATATTACAGAATGTACTGGGTGCATTTCTTTGTGGCACTAATACTACTCTCTGTTTATATGTTTATATATATATATATATACACACACATACACACACACACACACATACACATGTATGTATGCTTGCACTCTTTTAGTAATTGTGTAGTTATTGAGTTTTTCTCTGTTCTTTTTATTATCATTCCATTATAAATGTGCCTCAGGAGCTGCAGATGTCATACACCTGCTTGAAGTGAGCAGTGACAGTCACTATGTTGCAACAGGGAACATCAGAAACAAAGTGGATATCTTTGACACAGTCTCTGGTGAGGTAAGAATGACTTTAGTTTATTGCTAAACATTAAATATTGGATTTTATCTAAACATTGTCTGTCTGTTGTTATTAGATATATTTGTGAGTGTTTGAAAAGTTAGGCTCTAATAGAGACAAAAGAAGATAGAAAAAGCAAAAGCTGAATGAAGCAGGTGTAATTTATCATAATTTGTAGAGAGAAGCTGTTCTACCTGACTACAAAACAGATTGATCTACTTCATATTGACTTCGACAATAAATAAAAATATAACAAAGAAGGGATAGGTGAAGGAAAATGGAGGAAGGGAGATGGATAGATATATATAGAGAGAGAGAGGGTGAAGGAAGAGAGATAGAGAGAGGGAGTGAAGGAAGAGAGATAGAGAGAGGGAGTGAAGGAAGATATATATATAGAGAGAGAGAGAGTAAAGGCAGAGATATATATACATAGAGAGAGGGGGGGGGTGAAATTACTGATTAAAGTAGTGAAATCATCATCATTATTATTGTTTAATGTCTATTTTAACTTTCTTGCATGGCTTAGACAAATATATAAACTAATAAATATACTAATAAATATATCTTTGTAGCATATAACAACAATACCAAGTAGGAAATCAATTCCGACTGCCATGGCATTTCATCCAACATTACCCACATTGTTCCTTGTCTATAATAACATGCAAGTAAGTTTTAAATTCCATTGTTCCTTGTCTATAGTAACTCTTTCAGTACCATATTTCTAATGGTTTTCCTCCACTGGGTTATCTTGTCACTTTATCCAAATGATCATCATCCATATACATCACATGTCCATACCAGCACAGTCTTCTCTCTTGCACCCTACATCTGATTCCTCTTATACCCAGTACATCACATGTCCATACCAGCACAGTCTTCTCTCTTGCACCCTACATCTGATTCCTGTTATACCCAGTACATCACATGTCCATACCAGCACAGTCTTCTCTGTTGCATCCTACATCTGATTCCTCTTATACCCAGTACATCACATGTCCATACTAGCACAGTCTTCTCTCTTGCACCCTACATCTGATTCCTCTTATACCCAGTACATCACATGTTCATACCAGCACAGTCTTCTCTCTTGCACCCTACATCTGATTCCTCTTATACCCAGTACATCACATGTTCATACTAGCACAGTCTTCTCTCTTGCACCCTACATCTGATTCCTGTTATACCCAGTACATCACATGTCCATACCAGCACAGTCTTCTCTCTTGCACCCTACATCTGATTCCTGTTATACCCAGTACATCACATGTCCATACCAGCACAGTCTTCTCTCTTGCACCCTACATCTGATTCCTGTTATACCCAGTACATCACATGTTCATACCAGCACAGTCTTCTCTCTTGCACCCTACATCTGATTCCTGTTATACCCAGTACATCACATGTCCATACCAGCACAGTCTTCTCTCTTGCACCCTACATCTGATTCCTCTTATACCCAGTACATCACATGTTCATACCAGCACAGTCTTCTCTCTTGCACCCTACATCTGATTCCTCTTATACCCAGTACATCACATGTCCATACCAGCACAGTCTTCTCTCTTGCACCCTACATCTGATTCCTGTTATACCCAGTACATCACATGTCCATACCAGCACAGTCTTCTCTGTTGCATCCTACATCTGATTCCTCTTATACCCAGTACATCACATGTCCATACTAGCACAGTCTTCTCTCTTGCACCCTACATCTGATTCCTCTTATACCCAGTACATCACATGTTCATACCAGCACAGTCTTCTCTCTTGCACCCTACATCTGATTCCTCTTATACCCAGTACATCACATGTTCATACTAGCACAGTCTTCTCTCTTGCACCCTACATCTGATTCCTGTTATACCCAGTACATCACATGTCCATACCAGCACAGTCTTCTCTCTTGCACCCTACATCTGATTCCTGTTATACCCAGTACATCACATGTCCATACCAGCACAGTCTTCTCTCTTGCACCCTACATCTGATCCTCTTATACCCAGTTTTTCCTCAGCTCAACTTAATAAGTAGTTCTTTAAGACAAAGTAAAATACTTTTACATTCTTAATTCCACCATTCTTCCACTTTCAAAATTTTTATCTTAAAAAATTGTTTGTTTTTTTCCAGTTTCAGGAATTTAGTGTCACAGAAAATGATTTCACTCGGTGGTCAAAACAAGTGAAGAGAAACTTCCACCCTCAGTGGCTTTCCCGACGAAGGAAAATATCCAGTGTTAGCTATAATCCAGTTGATCCTAAACAGATACTTCTTCAAGATGAAGAGATGATTTGTCTTCTTGTTAAAAACCAAGTATGTCCCCTATTTAACTCTTAATACCCTGTAATGTAATAATTTAACATCAGTAGTGAATTGGTAGAGTCATTAGAATGTCAGATAGAACTTTGCCTTTCATCCTTTCGAGGTCAGTGTAGTAATTAATGATTTTACTGCTGCACCAGTCATTGGGGATAACCCTTAATGATTCTACTGCTGCACCAGTCATTGGATATGACCCTGTTCTGTATTTTTTTATTCATGTGCAGGTGACTAGTGCAATTCCTACTTCCCCAGATGCTTTCAGCATCTCTGAGAGTACCTCAGACGGACCTCACGCTTTATCCTTGTTCACCTCCTTAGTTGCTTCTTTGACCCTATAACTGTCAACTTCAATAGCTGGTCCTTCTGTTCAATATGTTGGCAGTTCTCTCTCTCCTCTTTCCATTCATTCTCTACATTCTTCAGCCTCTCTCATAGTAGCATTTCCAGGCCTCTTTCCTTTGAGTATCTGTGATTCTAAGTGCACCAGTATTATTTTGAACACACTCTTCTCCAACATCCTGATTTACATGAACATACTGCCTTGCAATATGAAACACCTCATGCCTCTGATCTTCATGTTGCTAGCCATTGGCAAACCTCCTTCTTTCAACCCCTTTTCATGCTATATATACCTGTTGCCTAGCCCCTCTTTTAAGTCATATATATATATACATGGTGTTCCAAAAAATGTATACACACTTCAACAGCATTCTAATAAATATTGCCTGTACAGGCAACCAAAGTGTGTATACAATTTTTGTGAACAACCTATATATATATAATAATAGGTTACAGTATCGTAAAAGAGGATAGAAAGAAGAGGTATGGTGCGATACAGAGTATTACATGCCAAAAGTGGGTAAGTGCTCGATGCTTGGGTTATCAGGGTTAAATATTAGAGAAAGTTAATATTTAGTGTAAAGGTTAAGCAGAGCGGTGATAAGCATAATAATGAAAGAGTTACAAGCCGTTAAAACTGTAACTCTTTCATTAATTATGTTGCTTATATATATATATATATAACAAAGGAATTGTGGTAAGGAACCAGATGGACCATAACGCACCAGAGTACTCAATACTTAGGGTAGTAAAGTGGGAAATAGGAAAAAGTATGTCCCCGACGGCAGAGCTCAAGCCATTTCGACGGCTATTTCTGGACTGAAATAGCCGTCGAAACGGCTTGAGCTCTGCCGTCGGGGTCATACTTTTTCCTATGTATATACTCCCTCAAAATGTGTATTCTTGTGCCAATGTTAGAAATCATGAAATGTTTCTTTCTCTTCAGCCATTCCCAGAGCCAACAGTTCAATATAAAATATTTGGTCATCCGGGACCCCATGATGCTCATGCCTTTCATATCGTCAACAAATTCAAGGTAATTATTTTATTGCAATTTTCTTTTAGGGCTTAGTCAAATGGACAACAGCAGCCCCTATGATTTGGTCAACCTGTTGAAACTATTTTCATTGTAAAAATAAAATAAAATAAAATCTCAACACACACACACACACATATTTTTATATATGTATATATATATGTCATCATCATTATCATTTAACGTCTATCTTCCATGCTAGCATATATATAATATACCTTCTCAGCATATATATATATATATAATATACCTTCTCAGCATATATATATATATATATATAATATACCTTCTCAGCATATATATATATATATATATATAATATACCTTCTCAGCATATATAATATATATATAATATACCTTCTCAACATATATATATATATATATAATATACCTTCTCAGCATATATATATATATATATAATATACCTTCTCAGCATATATAATATATATATAATATACCTTCTCAGCATATATATATATATAATATACCTTCTCAACATATATATATATATATAATATACCTTCTCAACATATATAATATATATAATATACCTTCTCAGCATATATATATATAAAATATACCTTCTCAACATATATATATATAAAATATATACCTTCTCAGCATATATATATATATATATATAAAATATATACCTTCTCAACATATATAATATATATAAAATATACCTTCTCAACATATATATATATAATATACCTTCTCAGCATATATATATATATATATAATATACCTTCTCAACATATATATATATATATAATATACCTTCTCAACATATATAATATATATAAAATATATACCTTCTCAACATATATAATATATATAAAATATATACCTTCTCAACATATATATAAAATATATACCTTCTCAACATATATATATATATAAAATATATACCTTCTCAACATATATATATATAAAATATATACCTTCTCAACATATATAATATATATAAAATATATACCTTCTCAACATATATATATATATAAAATATATACCTTCTCAACATATATATATATATATAAAATATATACCTTCTCAACATATATATATATATAAAATATATACCTTCTCAACATATATATATATAAAATATATACCTTCTCAACATATATATATATATATAAAATATATACCTTCTCAACATATATATATATAAAATATATACCTTCTCAACATATATAATATATATAAAATATATACCTTCTCAACATATATATAAAATATATACCTTCTCAACATATATATATATATATATATATATATATATAAGATATATACTCAACGTTCTCTATAAATAGATTTGTTTTCTTTTGTTTCAGTTTATCCTGGGCAGCAGTTTTCTAAGTAATGGACAAATGGTTATTGTAGAAAAAACACCAAGGGAATTTAAAGAGGATTTACTTCCTGTTCTCAGAGTAAAAAAGTTTGGAATGGGATAAAACCTGTAGCCTACAATAAATTCATTCATATTTTCTCAAATATTTTATTGTTTTTATTTTCTCTACACTGTCAGGTCTTGAATAATCGTCCCCACCCACACCCATCACTTATTAGTTTTTCAGATTTTTTTCCAACTTATTACATTTTGCTTCTATGTCCGGTGAAATTTTATTGTAAGTGATTCATATCGATACAGCAGCTGGAGATTTTAAGAATTTTATTTTACATTAAAAAATATTATATATGACAAAAAAAGAACATTACAAGAAATCCCATATTTATGAGCGTACACTATACAATTACTGCCCCCCCCCCCCCCCGCGCTTATACGAACTTAAACAAATGTCTACCCTCTCCTATTATTTGTGACATGTGAGTATGTAGTTGTAGGTCACGATAGGGACATATGGTGTTTGTTGGACACTTTAAACAGATTGTTCTACTTCATATTGTTGGACATTTTAAACATGGCAGAACCCATATCTCCCTTGGTTGGAGTCCACTTCTAAGCGAGAAACTACAGAATAAGTATATAAATAAACCTCTGTATATTATGTTAGTTAACATGGAAATTGGATGACTGGCAGGGCCTCGTGTTCTGTGATCTGATGATCACTAAGAAAGTTGAGAGTGGATGAAGGGCTTTGATGGCTGTACAGAGTATATGGAGTACAGTGTAATTAAGGTGAGAGGTGGCAATAAATTTAGTATGTAGGTAAGTGGCCTTCAACCCCCTTCTCATATATATAGTCCTCTGAGCCATAACAGAGAGGGTTCGAATGCAGTGTTCACTATGGTGCTTGTTGTTGTTCATGTTGATGGTTGCTAGAGTATCAGGTCGACCTGATTGAATAGACCAATGATCAAAGACATTCCAGCCGTGACCATTCTATTCAAGACAACCCAATATGGGGTTGTTTGATGGTGATTTGACTGCTATTTTCAGTAAATCGAGAGGTCGTGTCTTGTCTCCTTTTAGGCCTGTTACGGTTGTTGGTGTTGCTGTTACTATTGTCGTTGTTGTTCTGTTGTATCACATATTAGCTGCTATTTCTAAGTTAAGTGAACACATAGGAGCTCCTTCGTTAGTCCCTAGTAGTAATAAGCACGTGTATCTCAGTGATTAAGCGTGTACAGTTCAGTGTGCGGTAGTGAAAGGAAGGGTGGGAAAATATTGAAGATCGATCTCTGATTGGTTGTATCGATCTCTCTTCTGATTGGTTGTATCGATTGCTGTTCTGAAGTTGTTTACATCACAAATGCACGTGCACGTACCGGAAGTGTGGGATGCTGGGTAGTGTGACGTCACCACATCCCATCATGGCGGACACCTGCAGGAAGAAAAAAGTTTCGAAAAGTTTTTGTAAAAGTTTCCATCGATCAATTAATGGAATATTCTCCCTGTTTTATGTATGAAATATCCGTAATATCGCTATGTTTATCGTTAAGAAATACTCCATTTAAAAAGGACTCCTCTACACAAAGACATTTCTATTATTGGGACATAACGACGATGAGCGGATAAAAATAAATTATTTACTTTTAAGAGAAAAAAAAAAGTCTCTGGAATTTCTTTGGGAAACTTTTTAATAAATTCAAATATTAAACGCGTATCGGAGGACTCAATACCTGCCTCGGTAATTTATATAACATTTGTTTATAGAACAATATAACAACAGATGTTATAGTTGTTTGTTATAGATAATATATAACTGTCAGTGAGAAGGGTGTTATCTCTTGACCAACAAACTGATGTAGTTTTAATATTTTGCTTTGTTAAATCGTGAAAAATTCTAAATTGAGTTGATAATTGGCGGAGTTTGAACTTAGAAAGACTTTGATCGTCTGTTTGTTTTGATTATTATTACAGATGTAAATATTTCTAAAGTGTCTTTAATTAAATTTAGTTAATTATCGTCTGCAACAAGTCTACCACAGCACTGGTGTTGGTGTGTGATTAATTTAGTTTAATTACAGATATATTTTGGTGGGGGAAAAAATAAGGAAAGAAAGGTTTTATTATACTTTCTTTTACTTTACTTTTTTTTTTATCAATTGGAAAAGGCGGAATGTCTGATGGAAGGGTGATGGGTTGTAATGGTGGACCATGGATAGATTCCGCCAACTTCTGAGTGCTTGTGAACATGGAGAGGTTCACGTTATTCTCAACCTGTTGGATCAAGGATTCGTACAGGTTGATGATGTGGACGACGATGAAATTACTGCCTTACAAATGGCAGCTGCAAATGGACAAGAACAAGTGGTTCGACTTCTGTTGATGCGAGGGGCTGCTTTAGATAAACCCAACATGGCCGGTTGGACGCCTCTGATGCAAGCATGTCGTCATGGACATACTAATGTTGTGGCCTTACTATTACAAAATAAAGCCGACTATAATGCCCTGAATAGACTCGGAGCTTCTGCACTGACGATTGCTGCTCGTGGCGGCCATCTCCAAGTTGTACGGATGCTTCTAGATGCTGGTGTCGAGCATAACAGATCTGGGAAGGACTGTGAGATAACACCATTAATGTCTGCTGCCCAAAACGGTCATGATTCTGTTCTGAGACTTCTGCTGGACAGAGGATATGAGGTCAACTATCAGACACCGTCAAATGGCCTTACGGTGTTAATGGCAGCTGCTCAGAATGGACATATGACCACTGCTCAGGTGCTCATTGAAAGAGGCTGTGATCCTAATTTGACCGACATCAATGAACGAACCGCTCTGGAAATGGCAAAAATTCGTGAAAAACGAGAAGTCCATGGCTACTTAGACCGGAAAACCAAAAATAAACCGAAAATTTGTAAGTTATTTAAATTTTGACATTATCAAACACACACATACAATACAACCTAGCTTTTTAAAAGAATCATTTTCATGTTGTTTAGTTGTAGCTTAGGCTAGTTGTTCTACAAGTTTTGGCCCTTTGTGTTCCTTAAGCAATGTCCACCCTGCTTTGATTATCCAGAGCAGACGTCCAGTGGGAAGTTAGGACTAATCATATATTTGCTATTCATGTAGCCTCTTATCTCTACCTCAGAAATTACAGTGAAATCAATGCTTTGCTGAGGAGGTCTAACAAGATGGAGACTTGTCTAGATTTGTCTCCCCTTCTGGCCAAAATAATAAAAATAATATTAGTTATTGAGCCGTCTGTTTGTCATCACCAACTTCTTTTGAATTAGATTTGTTATGTCTCTTCCATTAAATATGTCAACACTAACTATTACTCCCTACATGTTCTATTACTCAGGGTTGACCTGGAAAGGGTCATATTGTATTCTGACATTGACATAATTGTTAAAACATTGGGCATACACAATGAAATAAAGTACCAGTCATGTAGTAGGAAAATAGAATGCAGAGGGTGACAACCCTGGTGGAGCCTTATTTGAGCTGGTGGTAGGGGTATCCAACCAAAGAACCACACACTGTTCTCCATTATCTACAGTTACTGAGCACAACACCCACTTAGATTTCTCAAGTGCTCATCCAAAATCTGTCCCCAGTTTTCTGTCAAGATCAAGAGGCTGAGAAATTTACTAACTTCAAATTGAAGTCTTATCTTCAGACAAAACATATGTGGCTGGTTTTAAATTCGAAGTGTGGATATTTTCTGCTGTCCAATCTGTTTGGCCAGGTATTTGGTCTAAAGGTAACTTCCTACTTTCCTCCCACAAGTTTCAGCAGCCCAGAAAAGGGACAAAGACACTACTCCTTCCCTCCCATCAGTCTCAAAGACCTTGAAAAAGAGACATGAATGTTCTGAAGATGTCACTAAAAATAAAAACTATTAATCTTTTCTTTTGCAGCTCCAGAAGAGGTGAAACCGGACATCATAAATGCTTCTAAACAAGGTTTGTCTTTATTTTGTATCTTTCAGGAGCACTGAGGGGTTGTACTGATGTAACATAAATGATCATATATATATATATATATATAGGCAGAATTATTACAGCATGGAATAAAATGCTTTAAACATACAGTCCTTTAAGTTCTGCGTTTAAATCCAGTTGTGGTTAACTTTGCCTTTTATTCCTACAGGATTGATAAAAGAAAGTACCAGTAATGCACTGGGGTCAATTTAGTCGACTTTCCTCCCCAAAAAATTGTTGGCCTTGTGCCTAAATCAGAAACTATTATTATTAAAGGATTTGAGTTTATAGTTTTGTTTTGTTTGTTTCAGGTGATCTTGAAAGGATATCTCAGATTCTGAAAGAAGACAAGATACAAGTTGATGCTTGTTCACCACAAGATGGAGCCACTCCTCTTATGTTTGCTGCGATGATGGGACGGTTAGATATTGTTCGGCAGTTAGTGGAGAACGGTTGTGATACCAACAAACAAGATACCATCAGTGGTTGGACAGCATTGATGCAAGCAACTTACCATGGGTACTGATTTCTTTCATATGCTGTTGTTGTGTGTCTGGTCATCTCTAACTGACCAGTCCTATAGTGCTGGTGTGGTAATGAAGGTCACCTTATAACCAACTGGTTTGGCGTTTGCGTCAACTGTTTAACACATTGGGCAAGTGTCTTCTACTGATGTGACCCACACATACAGATGGTCAGTTAGACACGATGTGACCCATGTAAAGATGGTTGACCAGACAACCAGATGTTCAATCATCAACCAGATGTGACCCACAGCAGGCTTTCTGCCTTAATTTTAACAACACCTCTATGTGGTCAGTAGATCTGCTAGAAATAGTCACAAGATATAAAGATGATGGCATTGAAATCCAGTTCATCATCATCAACTTTAATAATCTTCCTGTGTTTCTTTCTTTTCAGACAAAAATCTGTGGCGATGTTCCTCATCAACGATGCTAAAACTGAAGTAACTGTACAAGCCAAGAATGGTTGTACAGCATTTGACATGGCTTCTCTACTTGGTGAGTGGAATTATTCCTTCTCCTTAACTCTTTCATTACCATATTTCTAATGAAAGACACTATGTCATTAACCCTTTCATTACCATATTTCTAATGAAAGACACTGTCTATGTCATTAACCCTTTCATTACCATATTTCTAATGAAAGACACTGTCTATGTCATTAACCCTTTCATTACCATATTTCTAATGAAAGACACTGTCTATGTCATTAACCCTTTCATTACCATATTTCTAATGAAAGACACTGTCTATGTCATTAACCCTTTCATTACCATATTTCTAATGAAAGACACTGTCTATGTCATTAACCCTTTCATTACCATATTTCTAATGAAAGACACTATGTCATTAACCTTGGTGGATTGGTAGTATTGGTAGAGCATCAGACAACATGTTTTATGGCATTGTGTTACAGCTCTTTATGTTCTGAGTTCAAATCCTACCAAGGTTAGCTTTGCTTTTCATCCTTACGAGGTCAATAAAACAAAACACCAGTAATGCACTGGGGTAAATTTAATCGAATTTCCCCATCCCCATAAAATGTTGGCCTTGTGCTTAAATCAGAAACTATTATTATTATAGATGATGTTGATACAGAATTGCTGCGCCTACTTGCCGAGAAGACAATGAAAATATCGAATCAACGGCAGGGGAAAAACAAGGCATCATGGGTAAAACAAAATGGTACAGTTCAAGATTTCAGGTAAGACATCAAATATTTTCTGTTTCATCTCACGGGAAATTGGAAAGGTCTGGAAATTCACACATTTACAGAGGCTGGAATAGGTCTAGTAAATCACATATTTACAGAGGCTGGAATAGGTCTAGTAAATCACATATTTACAGGGGATGGAATAGGTCTAGTAAATCACATATTTACAGAGGCTGGAATAGGTCTAGTAAATCACATATTTACAGAGGCTGGAATAGGTCTAGTAAATCACATATTTACAGAGGCTGGAATAGGTCTAGTAAATCACATATTTACAGAGGCTGGAATAGGTCTAGTAAATCACATATTTACAGGGGCTGGAATAGGTCTAGTAAATCACATATTTACAGAGGCTGGAATAGGTCTAGTAAATCACATATTTACAGGGGATGGAATAGGTCTAGTAAATCACATATTTACAGAGGCTGGAATAGGTCTAGTAAATCACATATTTACAGAGGCTGGAATAGGTCTAGTAAATCACATATTTACAGGGGATGGAATAGGTCTAGTAAATCACATATTTACAGAGGCTGGAATAGGTCTAGTAAATAACATATTTACAGAGGCTGGAATAGGTCTAGTAAATCACATATTTACAGAGGCTGGAATAGGTCTAGTAAATCACATATTTACAGAGGCTGGAATAGGTCTAGTAAATCACATATTTACAGAGGCTGGAATAGGTCTAGTAAATCACATATTTACAGAGGCTGGAATAGGTCTAGTAAATCACATATTTACAGGGGATGGAATGCTCAACGCAAATCACAAATTTACAGGAGCTCTGATAGTTCTAGAAATTTTGAGAGACTACTGGTCTTCTACAAAAACACCTTGGCCGCATTTGAGCCTCAAAGAGGAACTTTATAGGTGTAGACCCCTAGTCATTGATGACCAAAGGTAGCCTACGTTATGTGTGTGTATCTGTATTGACCAAAGGTAGCCTATGTTATGTGTGTGTGTGTGTGTGTCTATTGACAGAAGGTAGCCTATATTATGTATGTGTATGTGTTTATTATCCTCTAGTCTTTCTCCCTTCCTCCTCACTACATTCTTCATGGGATATTGTTAAATATTTAAAACTATATTTATTTTTGTTTATTTCAGTGAAGACCATTCGCGAAATGGTTTAAGAGTAAGTTCCATCATATTTTGTCTTCAATTTACTGATTCTTCAAAATATTCCTACATGTTGTAAGGGGCAACTAAAAGGATTGGTTCTTGAAAGGACATCCAACCCATGCCACCTTGGAAAAGTGGACATCAAAAACAATGATGATATATATATGGTGTATATATAATATATATATAGTGTATACATAACATCATAGAATTATGTAGATTGTGTATATATGGCATCACATATATGTATCTTGTATATATATATATTATATAGTGTATATTTAACATCATATATGGTGTATATGTAGTATATGAACTTGTGACCACACTTGAACCAAACTTTATTGGTTTTTGCCTTTCCCTTGGACAATATCAGTGGAGAGGGAAGACTAGCATGTCTATGGCTGACTGCTTCTACCACGAAGGGGAACATTCGAGGTGTAAAACCCTTGGTCATTCATGATCGACGGAGGCCTATCGTATGTGTATATGTATGTATGACCAATAAATAATTTTTTACCTTGATATAGATAATTGTAGGTGTTATAAAGTTTAAACTTGTCTTTTGTTGTTAATGAGTTCCAGTTATCTTGATAAATGTCAACATTCTTTAAAATGGTTGCCTCTTCTAAAGTCTTGTTTCCTTCTACCAAATCTACAGGCCTGGTGGAGTCGTATGTCGAACCGGTTCCGTAACCTGAAACTCGGTCGCACCTACAGCACACCAACTTACTTTTCTACTGTACCTTTTCAACCTGATACAGATGTAAGTAATCTAAGTTCTGTTACATCATCATCATCACTAACCAATACCAGCACCGTCATCATCATCATCACTGTTATTACCATCATCGTCATCACTAACCACTATCATCGTCATTACTGCAACCATCATCACTGCTATCACCACCACCATCTCACAGCCATCACCGCCACCATCATCACCACCATCATCACCACCATCACCACCGCCATCATCACCACCATCATCACCACCATCATCAGAGATTAGATAGAACCTCTGCAGTACAACACCCTCCTCCTATTTCTGTACTTGGCCATCGACTTTGTGTGGTTCATTATCATAAGACCAGTTTTCACCAGCATTCTTCATTTTCCACTTTACAGAGTGTACTGGGTGTATTCTAAGATGGTAGCAACACTAGAGAGGTTGTTATATGTCTCTAGTATTTACTAAACTCTTCTCTCTGCCCAATGTTGTTAATATAAGTGGCACTAGTTTTATTAGTCTTCATTGTAGACACTTCTCTCTCACACATAATGTGGCAGCACGTGGCCTAGTGGTAAAGGTGTTCAACTTACGATTGTAATCTACTCTCTCTCTCTCTCTCTCTCTCTTCCAGTCTGTCATGGTAGACCAACATGTCTCCGCTACATCTGCTCTACAAACTCAACAAATGGTTGAGTTCAACAGCTACGAGATGATTCTTCAGGAAACTAAACGAAGTGCGACAATGTGTACTCAGGTGAGCTTGTAAACTTTGTACCAGTAATGCACTGGGGGAATGGATGGTGGAAACTGTTATAACTCTCTATAAGATATTAGCTGTACCAGTTATATCATTGGGTAAATGTTATCTCTCTCTCTGTAGGATATGAGTGCTCCACATTCCAACTCTTGTGACACCCTGAAACCTGTCATTCCACCATTCCTGCCCCCACCAACATTTGGTCTGGACACTACTGACCACGCTTCACGTAAACTGGGCAGTGGACGTAGGACAGCACCAGTGTCTCCAGTCCTCATGAATTCACCAGTAGTAAGTAGCTGCACCTCTTTTACACCTTGTTATTGTAATTTTCTTAATGTTTTGTTTGGGATGTGATTACCTGATTAATTTGGAGAAAAAATAGATTGATAAAATATGTAGAATGCTTGAAAATGTACTGGGGTTCATAATAGTGACTAAAATCCCTTTAATGTGATGGTCCTCTGTCATGGCCACATTCCAGGGTTCATAACAGTGACTAGAGTCCCTTTAATGTGGTAACCCCTGTCATGGCCATATTCTAGGGTTCATAACAGTGACTAGAATCCCTTTAATGTAGTGGCCCCCTGTCATGGCCATATTCTAGGGTTCATAACAGTGACTAGAATCCCTTTAATGTAGTGGCCCCTGTTATGGCCTCATTCCAATGACTGAAATCAATAAAAAAGCAACTGAGGTCTATTTTCTTTTTGATTTATTTTTTCAGAGGTCTGGTCGGTGTGTTGCGTGTCCTTCCAAATTACTCCACAATCGTTCTACAGGTAACCTAAACATGCATCATCAAGTGAACCCCTCAACACCTGTCATGACTCCGGCTCCTTGTTATTTCCCTTCAAGCCCTTCTCTCGGAACCACTGGTTCATCTACAGCTACAATCATTCCCGGTTACAAAAAACATTTGCCATACCAGTTTACCAACAATACTAATGTGATGACATCTGCAACATCTGGACCAACATCTGCTACTGCCTACTCCAGAGTAGCAATGTCTAATCGTATAGCTGCTGGAGAATATAGTCCTCTTAGTCTCTGTACAGAACAAGGATCTGTTAGGACCCCTACATCTGTTACTACAGGTGTTGCTGTTCCTAGCTCAGGTGAGGAACATATCTTACTAATATTGGTTTGTTTTATTGTTGTTTTTCTCAATAGATGGTGAAGGTCCATGACTTAGTGATTCGAGTGTTGGCATAACGACTGTAAGGTGAGTTTGATTCCCAGAGCAGGTAGCACATCGTGTCCTTGAACAAAACACTTTATTTCAGTATACTCAGCTAAAAAAAATGAGTTGCAACAACGCTAGTACCAAGCTGTATTAGTCTTTGCTTTTCCCTTAGACAACATAATATATATAGTGTGTGTGTGTATATATATATATATAGTGTGTGTGTGTATATATATATATGTGTGTGTGTGAAGGTGCGGGGCTTAGTGATTAAAGTATTGGACTTGCAATCGGGAGTTTGTGAGTTCGATCCTCGGACCAGGTGATGCATTGTGTCCTTATGTTAGAAGAGTTTTGAGAAGGAACTCTTTTAAAATAGTTGGGTTTGGGCCAGGTTGGTATCAAAAGGGTTAAGAAGGATTATGACATCTTGGTATATTTTTGTTTTCTAGACTACCATCCAACTGATGTAAACCTTGCCTGGGCTAAATGTAGTCCTAATCATCCAAGTTATTCACCTGCTCACCGTTTGTACAGGTAATTATTTTTTTAAATTAGAAAAAAATTTAACAGTTACATATCCCTATTGTTCGAAGATACTGTCTAGCTTCTGTCTGAAGTGATAGAATTGTTAGAATGTCACATAGAATGCTTTGTGGTATTTATAAAATAAAATACCAGTCAAATACTGGGGTTGGTTCAATAAACTTTTCCTCTCT
Organism: Eledone cirrhosa; assembly: GCA_964016885.1. Taxonomy (NCBI): domain Eukaryota; kingdom Metazoa; phylum Mollusca; class Cephalopoda; order Octopoda; family Eledonidae; genus Eledone; species Eledone cirrhosa. The sequence continues at coordinate 40,496,179 of OZ024756.1, forward strand.
CCCAAATTTGCTGCCATTGTGCCTAAATTAGAAACCAATACTCTTCCTCTACTTTCTTGCAGCTAATTTCTATTCTAAATGTTTTTTTTTTTATAAACAGTAGTAAACTTTCTATGGGTTTGTCGGCATTTCGTAATGCCTCAAATACTACCTCACCAGATAGTTCTACCAGTGGAAGTTCCTCAATGACACCACAACTCTCATCTCATGGACACAGTACTTCTACCTTAACTCCTTCAGCTTCTCCAACACCTGGAAAGGTAGGTCAAACCTTCACCTAATCTGCTTTTAGGCATCATCATCATCATCTTTATCCTCATCATCATCATCATCATCACAGTCATTATCATCTTTATCCTCCACTTTCTCAGGTGGTTACAAGAAATATTTTCCAGTATTTCAGAAGAGAGATAGGATCAGTTAGGCTGTGTGACTTGCCATTGACTTTAGGAGAGCCTTAACCCTTTAGCATTCACATTACTCTATATATACTATTATATTTTCATGGTAAAGGCTTTACCTCACATAATTATCTCACATAATATCGAATATATGAGATTTTGAAAGTATTTATTTTGAGAACAATACCTTAACATCAGTTTAAGCGACCAATTACAGCCAGTTTCAACAGAAAGAGGTAGAGAATTCTGGCCGGTTTTGGCCGGTTTGAACATTTAAGGGTTAAAAACACATCTGTATATTTATTTCAACAGTTCAGCAACATATATATTTATATATATATACGCACACACACACAAAGATATACAAACACACAATATATTTTTATGGTTGATTATATTATATCTTATATTTGTGAACTGAGGAGGTTTATTTCTGGAGAGGGCAGTGATGGGGTTTACAATGATACAAGTACTCTGTGTCTATGAAATGAAGGCCCCCGATTATATTGTGTATTATATCCTATATTTATAGACCGAGGAAGAGGTTTACTGTGAAGACAAGAAAAACATAGGATCTGAAGGTGAGCAATGGTTTTATTATTTCACCCTTTCCATATCAAACTGCCGGAAAGTTCCCAGCATTTGTCATTTAAAAAATCTGTTAATTTTAAAGTGTTTATATCTCTCTAAAAACCTTCCATCATAATCTTATATAAGAACCTTTAAGTTATGTTCCAAACACCCCTGGTCCTATGATACAAAACTGTTAATTTTAAAGTGTTTATATTTATCTACAACAATACCATCTGACCACTGTCTCCAATATATCACTGGTTTCATAACAATACGTTTTGACCACTTACCCCAGTGTATCACTGGTATTATAACAATCCACTTGACCACTTCCCTCAATATATCACTGGTACTATAACAATACCACCTGACCACTTCCCTCAATATATCACTGGTACTATAACAATAACACCTGACCACTTCCCTCAATATATCACTGGTACTATAACAATACCACCTGACCACTTCCCTCAATATATCACTGGTACTATAACAATACCACCTGACCACTTCCCTCAATATATCACTGGTACTATAACAATAACACCTGACCACTTCCCTCAATATATCACTGGTACTATAACAATACCACCTGACCACTTCCCTCAATATATCACTGGTACTATAACAATAACACCTGACCACTTCCCTCAATATATCACTGGTACTATAACAATACCACCTGACCACTTCCCTCAATATATCACTGGTACTATAACAATACCACTTGACCACTTCCCTCAATATATCACTGGTACTATAACAATACCACCTGACCACTTCCCTCAATATATCACTGGTACTATAACAATACCACCTGACCACTTCCCTCAATATATCACTGGTACTATAACAATACCACCTGACCACTTCCCTCAATATATCACTGGTTCTATAACAATACCACCTGACCACTTCCCTCAATATATCACTGGTACTATAACAATAACACCTGACCACTTCCCTCAATATATCACTGGTACTATAACAATACCACCTGACCACTTCCCTCAATATATCACTGGTACTATAACAATAACACCTGACCACTTCCCTCAATATATCACTGGTTCTATAACAATCCACTTGACCACTTCCCTCAATATATCACTGGTACTATAACAATACCACCTGACCACTTCCCTCAATATATCACTGGTACTATAACAATAACACCTGACCACTTCCCTCAATATATCACTGGTACTATAACAATACCACCTGACCACTTCCCTCAATGTATCACTGGTACTATAACAATACCACTTCCCACAATATATCACTGGTACTATAACAATACCACCTGACCACTTCCCTCAATATATCACTGGTACTATAACAATACCACCTGACCACTTCCCTCAATATATCACTGGTACTATAACAATACCACCTGACCACTTCCCTCAATATATCACTGGTACTATAACAATACCACCTGACCACTTCCCTCAATGTATCACTGGTACTATAACAATACCACCTGACCACTTCCCTCAATATATCACTGGTACTATAACAATACCACCTGACCACTTCCCTCAATGTATCACTGGTACTATAACAATACCACCTGACCACTTCCCTCAATGTATCACTGGTACTATAACAATACCACCTGACCACTTCCCCAGTAAACAACTGAGTCTACAATATTGATAACTCTGTTTCTGTACCAGAACCTAGCTACAGTTGACTCATGCTTCATGTAACGGATGACTAATACATAACAATGTTTCTCTCCTCCTCCTCCTCTCCATCTCACTGATTATAAAACTGATTTGATGATGATGATGATGAATTAGGTTACACTGGCAAATATATATCAGATTGGCAGAAAACCAACAAAAGAACATTTTTTATAAATTTATATATCATTATACATACTTTATCCCTGATATATATATATATATATATATATATGTATATATATATATATATATGTGTATAATATATATATATATATATATAACTGTGTGTGTATGTGTATATATATACATATGTGTGTGATCATCATCATTACCATTTTATGTCCATTTTTCCACGCTTGCATAGGTATATATATGCATATTTGTGTGAATTTTTGCACGTGTGTATATATATATATATATATATAATATACACACGTATATATATATACCTATGGGTTAGTATTTAGACAAAATATTAGGATTAAACTGAAATGGATCTTATCATCATCACCACGCCAACACAGTCTCCTCTCCTGCACACTACTTCTGATTCCACTTATACCCAATTTCTCTCTCAACTCATCCATGCTTTGTCATTCTCGCACATTAACTCTGCACATCCATCAAAGCATGCTTGCCTCATTTCTCTCCAGCCTCCACATGTCCTTCGCGTTCACTGTTCATGCCTCACTACCATGCAGCTGTCTTCAATTATTCCTCAGGCATTCTAATTTTGGTTTCTTTCCATCTTCAGATGAACTTTCTGGAATACTCAAGAAATTATCTTTAGAAAGATACCACCCAATATTTGAAGAACAAGAGGTAGGTATATATATGGTGGTGGTGACAGTAGAAGGGAGTGACTGTTGTTAATGTTGATAGTTTTATAGAAATATATTATGATGATGATGATATTGTTCTCCGTCGATTTAGGTTGATATGGAAGCTTTCCTGACCCTTACTGACCGTGACCTCAAGGAACTTGGAATCTCACACAACGAATCTCGAAGACAGATCCTGGCTGCAATTACAGAACTTGAAACAGGAAAAGTAATTCTATTTTCTTCTCTCTGGTGTTTTCATCACCATCAGCAGCAACAGCAATATCATCTTCACCATTATCATCACCACCACCACCACCATCATTATAATTAGATTAATATTTTTTTTGTTTTAATATTGAGTTCTAGCATTAATCAATGACTGGGGCTGTTTTTATTATTTTGGTGGATTGGCAGAGGTCAAATCCCATTGAGTTCAACTTCATTTAACAGGAAGAGTGTCTTTCATTAGAAATATAGTAACAAAAGGGTTAAATTTGTTTATCAACATTCCACTTAAAAACAATCATCCATGTGTCCAGTTGAAAAGATCTTTGATATGTCCAGTTGAAGTGAGATCTTTGATGTGTCCAGTTTAAAGAGATGTTTATCTTATATAATTGCAGGGTCGGGAAAGACAGCAGTTCCGAGAAACATTGACATTGTTTCAGAAAGCACAAAACTTGACTGAAGGTAAGATATTATCTATATTTTGTGGAACAATGTTGGAAGATGTAACAAAAGAAAGTACAACATTTTTCAGTGAGGAGGTTTAATAATATTGGACTATGTCTGTGGGAAGACTGACTCTTCAGCTGTGTCAGAGACATGAAAACTTCCCTAGTGTTGATCTACATGATAAATGCACCCAGTACACTCTGTAAAGAGGTTGGTGATAAGAAGGGCATCAGCTGGGTGCATTTTATAGAGGCATCAACACTACCACTTTACAGAGTAGAGTGTATGTCTGTACGTATATATATATATACGTATATATATATATATATGTACGTATATATCTATATATGTGTATCATCATCATCACCGTTTTACGTCCGTTCTTCCACACTAGCATGGGTTAGACGGGTTGTCCTGTTGTGGGCAGTGTCTGGTCGGCTGTGTGTGTATATATATATATATATATATATATATATATATATATATACATATATAGTTACCAGTGGATCACCAGTAACTGAGCATTGAATTATATACACATGCATACATACATACATATATATATGTATATATATATTTACATCCGTATATATATTATATATATATATATATATATATATATATATAGTAGATAAATCTACCAAAAGTTTACGGTAGTGTCCAATCCGTATGAAGAACTCAATGTAATCCGGATATCATGGAAAGAAGAGATGCATTCAAAAATCAGTTTCGGTGAAAGATAAACGGAATACAGAGTCAAGATAAAATATTAAAAAATAATGAATAAAACAATGAAACAGTTCCTTATATTAAACAAAAAAAGTTCATTATTTAACGATCGTTTCTAAGACATATATGTGTTAGAATTGGCATGCATATTCAACAGATCTATGTACAAAATTATACAAAATTATACAAACTATCAAATAGAATATACATACCAACACATACATATGCCGTCTTCAGAAATAAATCATTATTTCTGAAGACGGCATATGTATGTGTTGGTATGTATATTCTATTTGATAGTTTGTATAATTTTGTACATAGATCTGTTGAATATGCATGCCAATTCTAACACATATATGTCCTAGAAACGATCGTTAAATAATGAACTTTTTTTGTTTAATATAAGGAACTGTTTCATTGTTTTATTCATTATTTTTTAATATTTTATATATATATATATATATATTCACACATACACATATCTATACATACAAACACATATATATAACTTTGTTTCTATAAATCTAAAGACATGTTTTGTTCTTTCTGTTTTAGACTTGAACTAAACAGTATTGCGAAGAAGACTGCCTGAATATCGAGAATCTCAACTGTTTTATTTACAAAAATATAAATTCCTGCTTCTCTGACAATATTTTTAGTGTAATGCACACTCTGATAATATATATCTAGTGTAATATATTGCCTGGCATTTAAATTAATTTTGAAGGTAATTAAGAATTTATAGGGATTGTGTAAAATAACTTCCTTTTTCCTTATAAACTCTTTCTATCTTTGTACAACATGAAACTACATTAACAAGATATTCTTGAAAAGATCTAAACAACACCTTGTCTGTATAACATAAGAAATTAAAGTCTTCAGTTTACTGCCAATTTTTACAACGATCTGTCCAGTAGTAAAGATACTATAAGTATTTGAATTAAAAATATTTCAATGTTTTCTGATAAATCTTTACAGGGTGTCGATAATTTCTGATAAATCGTAACAGGGTGTTAAGAGTTTCACCTTTCATGATTAGGTTTCTAATTTCAATTGATTTCCAATGTAATCAAGATTTTGGAGCTGTTAATGTATGTGTAACATTACATATTGATATGATGTTATTGTTAACATTACATTGATATGATATGTTATTAACATTACATATTACATTTTAAAAGAAATAGTTTTGTATCATAGAACCAAGGAGTGGTTTGGTGTATTTGGGACATAATTTAACAAAAGGTTCTCATGTAAAGAATTATGGAAGGTTTTAACTTAGATCCGAAGACTTTTAAAATTGTCAATTTTATACCAAAGAACCAGAGACCCTCTTGAATTAAAGACTTTTCTCTCTCTCACTCACACACCTTTTTACACTTGATTTACATACACTTTTATACTTCACGCACAAGTTTATTTGCAGAAATGCTAGTTAATTATTATGAGTACTCTTCCTATCTCTGAGACATTTTATAATATTCTTCCTATCTCTGAGACTTTTTGTAATATTCTTCCTATCTCTGAGACATTTTATAATATTCTTCCTAGCTCTGAGACATTTTCTGTGATTCAACCTCTACACCTGATTTCCTGCCAAAGATGACGAAAAAAACTCATTTTAAAATCCAACAGAAAGAATCTGTTGTCAGTATTTGCTACATTAAATACTGTTGCCAGTATTTGCTACATTAAATACTGTTGTCAGTATTTGCTACATTAAATACTGTTGCCAGTATTTGCTACATTAAATACCGCTGTCAGTATTTGCTACATTAAATACTGTTGCCAGTATTTGCTACATTAAATACTGTTGCCAGTATTTGCTACATTAAATACCGCTGTCAGTATTTGCTACATTAAATACTGTTGCCAGTATTTGCTACATTAAATACTGCTGTCAGTATTTGCTACATTAAATACTGTTGTCAGTATTTGCTACATTAAATACTGTTGCCAGTATTTGCTACATTAAATACCGCTGTCAGTATTTGCTACATTAAATACTGTTGCCAGTATTTGCCACATTAAATGATTGATTAATTATTGATTAATTTTCTAAATAAACATGTAAATTTATCAAAACTGTTTTTGTTTTCAACTTTTACCCAATCTCCACACATCTCTGCCACCAGTCCTCAGCCCACACTGTAAAGTGGTTGTGTTGGTGACACAACAAAAAACCTCCAGTCAACATTGAAGTGGTTGTGTTGGTGACACGACAAAAAACACCAGTCGACACTGAAGTGACAATGTAGGTGTCACGATAAAAAGCACCCAGTACAGACGAAGGATGCAAGGCAAAGCTAACCTCGGCGGGATTTGAACTCAAACCGTAAGGAGCCGTAACTCTATGCCACTAAGCATATTGTCCGACGCACGACCGATTCTGCCAATCCACCAACTGTATTTTTTTTTTTAAACAGATGGCGTGTCTGGGTAATTCTTCAGCGCTTCACGTCTTGTTCCCCTTTATTGATTCGCTCTCCTATAGTTGTGGTATTTGTTATCACCCCTTTATTGATTCACTCTTCTATATTTATGGTGTTTGTTACCTCCCCTGTTGATTCGCTCTTCTATATTGTGTCGGAAGTGTACACACCACGTGTTTATAATCATACAAACGTGTTTCGGTTTATTTTCTAAGCTTTCATCAAAAACTACAATATGTTGTTAATGTATTATCTTGACGACAACGGAGAAAAGGTTTATACCCTTAAAGTAAGTATATTTATCTATTTTTACTCGTGTTTTGTTTTTATACTCTTTATATCAGTCGCGGCCTCATTAAACGTTAACCCTAACACATGCCTAAAGCAACAAAGGAAAAGGACATCAGTTTATTTAAATTAAATATATTTGGTATTATAAAAATAAATGGTTTTTATTTTTGCTAACTTTATAAATGGAAGAGACTCCTATAATTTTTTAAGTGTTTGACGTCTCAAAAAGACTTAATACGGCCTTAATGTCTGGAGGTGTTGAACAAAATGTTTCTAAGTTATTTGTGAACTTTTACTAAATTATTTCCACCAACACAAACCACCACCGCTTTCTCTGGAAACCAACTTCGATCTTTATTTGTTACTTATTAATTTAATTTCTATTCCGGCTTTTATTGCTTCCATTTCGACACCACAGAAACTATCTTCATCCACTTATTTTTTAGAGGGTCGTGGAGGCAGAGTCCCCAAACACTCATTTCAGCAGGTCCTGTCAGAAGCAACCGTCTCCAATTGATCCGGATGTTATCCAACCATCTGGCTCGGAGTCTATCCCTGGGTATCCTTGCCAGTTGGTTTTGCCCGTAAAAATCTGTCCAGCGATCCTTTCCTGAGATACTATAAACAATAAGGAATTTATTTAGGGCTCTTGTCTAGCAGATACTATTAACAATAGGAAATTTATTTAGGGCTCTTGGTTAGCAGATACTATTAACAATAGGAAATTTATTTAGGGCTCTTGTCTAGCAGATACTATTAACAATAGGAAATTTATTTAGGGCTCTTGGCTAGCAGATACTATCAACAATAGGAAATTTATTTAGGGCTCTTGGCTAGCAGATACTATCAACAATAGGAAATTTATTTAGGGCTCTTGGCTAGCAGATACTATTAACAATAGGAAATTTATTTAGGGCTCTTGGCTAGCAGATACTATCAACAATAGGAAATTTATTTAGGGCTCTTGGCTAGCAGATACTATCAACAATAGGAAATTTATTTAGGGCTCTTGGCTAGCAGATACTATCAACAATAGGAAATTTATTTAGGGCTCTTGGCTAGCAGATACTATCAACAATAGGAAATTTATTTAGGGCTCTTGGCTAGCAGATACTATCAACAATAGGAAATTTATTTAGGGTTCTTGGCTAGCAGATACTATCAACAATAGGAAATTTATTTAGGGCTCTTGGCTAGCAGATACTATTAACAATAAACAATTTTTCATCCGATCTGAACATTTTTATATTTTTGTTTTATTTGTAGGATGTTGACCCAAAAGGTAACCGGAGTTATTCAGCCCACCCTGCAAGGTTTTCACCCGATGATGTTTATTCAAGACACAGAGTGACCATCAAGAAAAGATTTAATATTTTAATGACACAGCAACCTAAAGATGGACATTGTTAATAACTAGTGTTGTTACTATTAACGTCGGACCAATGGAGCCATAGATATACACTTGCTCCACTCATAAGATCTTCAAAAACATTGCAGTGTATTGTGGCTTCTCTCCTGTATGTGGCTTTCATGCCTTACTAAGCACCAAAATGTTAAATTGATATTAACTCAGCAGTGTTTCTTTCATCTCAATCCTGCCATATTTCTCATATCTATGGTCTCCTTAAATTCTAATGTGAATAAACTTTACCAAATCATAATAATCTTTTCCTGTGTCATTTTTATATTTGTCATATATGTATACATACACATAGATTTTTGAAGGTGAGAAGGACCAGATGTATGAGGTCCCTCGCAGACTAGCTTAATGTCAAATGGTGTAATATATTTACAGATATGTTGGGTCACATCGAGATGTGTTCTATACTGTGAGAAATGAGGATGGGTCAAGGATCTTGAAGTTCTCTGACACAAAGGACTTGACAACTTGCTATACTAACTTTAGCAACCCAACTCCTGGGTCTGGCCTTGTCATGCCGAGGAGGCTTGTGTGTTCCATAAATCCAAGAGGGCATTGTCGTCTGGAGTTTTGATCCTGGTAATACTACCGTAGGCGGGCTGATCTCCCATGGCATTGGCTCGCTGCAGAGGACCAACATCAGAGTGGACCCCCTATTTTAGCTCTATGCTCGATAATGCCAATGGGGTCAATGACCCTAGTCTCTTTGAGCAAGAATAAGAACTTCAGGAAACTAACTAAACACTTGATTCCCTACCAATCCAACTAATACACAATACATCTTAGATTGACTGTATTCTCTAGAGAACAAGATATGCCAATGGTTGTTATTGCTGTTTCCCTGGTGAAAAATAAAGCACTCAATATAAGTTATTTGTGAGTTTAAATGAAAGTCAGATCAGATGACTGTCTTGCTCATACAGAACTTTCTATGGTTCGATACCCTTCCTAATGTCAACCACATTTACAGTGTGTCCTGGGTGCTTTTTATCATGACCACTTAACAGTGAGCTGGGTATTTTTTGTGACACCAACACAACCATTTTACAGTGTGGGCTGGGTGTTTTTTGTTGTGATACAGAACCACTTTACAGCGTGGGCTGAGAGAGAGAAAAGTAAAATCCTGACTGCGACACCGAGAGGTTTTAACATGGTGCCACAGTCAGGAATTTACCTATCTCTATAGCCACTCTTTTGAGTACTCTCATGTTTACTGATTTCCTCGGTCTCAGCACTGCTGACTCACTATTATTTAATAATTCTGAGGAATAAAATGGTACTTCCTACTGTATTTGAAAGCAACATTCACCAATCTATTAAATACTGGTTATTTTTATTCAGTTTATATATATCATCCCCGTTTAACGCCCATGTTTCTAAGCTAGCAGATGACCGTGTCTTGCTCATACAGAACTGATTTGGGCTTGATTTCTAACACCAACCACATTTACTGTGTGGGGTGGTGTTAGGACGTGGACCGAGGGAGGGGTGTTTTATATATATATATTAATGAATTAACGAAATCAATACCACCAGATGATTCTCGCGTGCATGGTACTGTATATACACACTATAATGTCCAAAGGAAACGCTGATGCAACTAATTTTTTCCCCAACCAATTGAACTGGAATAACATTCAAATATATTGCAAAGTCGAATGTTACAACCCCATCCGGCCCGGGTATCCAACTCCCAATCTAATTATTGTCTGCCAGAACCGAACACTCTAATATCTAAACTCACTCTTCAGAAATAACCTAGTCTAGCATGGTGGTGACGGTGGCGGTGGTTTAAGTCCAGTTGTACTGCTGCTGCCACCTGTAGTCGAGTAGTGTAAGCTAAAGGGTAGATAACCAGACAATGTATAGAATAATAGCTGTGACAACAACAATAGTAACAACAACAAGGTGCTACCAGTTAGAATTGAACATCATCTTGTAGCTTATATATATATATATACACATACATACATATATCCTCCATATTACTGCCGCTGCACATTTTCCAATGGGACCCTGATGCAGATTCTATTTTCATAAGAAAGTTAACTACGCTGGTATGTCGTTCTTCTTTCTATCAAATATCTCCTTTTAACATCTGCTCCCAACCCCAAATAATTAATTATTACTTCTATATCATCTCTCCATCTATCTATCTATATATATCTAACTAATCTATCCTTCCATAAACACTCGACTTTCGTCTGCATCTCACTCACTAAAGCTGTAAATTTAAAGAAGAGTCTAGTCTTCTTTATTTCTCATAAACCAATCCATCGATAATTTCACCACATTCGATGACCAAATGTCCCGAACACATACTTCTCGGTTCTATCTAGAAAAGAAAGAAAAAAAAACTTATCTCTCTATCTATCCATCTATCTATCTATATATATGTATGCATGTATACATATATATACACACACACATATATATATATATATGTGTGTGTATTTATATTTATAAAATCATATTTAATATAGAAATGGATTCTACAGGTCTAGAACTGTTTCATTCAAAAGATATCATCAGGAAAGCGGCTTTTGAATGAAACAGTTCTAGACCTGTAGAAGCCATTTCTATATTAAACTTGATGTTTACACTCTATTAATGTATTGAGTACCTTACTAACTGAGGTTACCCCAGATTGTGTGTGTGTGTATATATATATATATATATATAACAAAGGAAATGTGGTGAGGAACCAGATGGACCATAACGCACCAGAGTACTCGATACTTAGGGTAGTAGAGTGGGAAATAGGAAAAAGTATGACCCCGACGGCAGAGCTCAAGCCGTTTCGACGGCTATTTCTAGACTATTCAGAAATAGCCGTCGAAACGGCTTGAGCTCTGCCGTCGGGGTCATACTTTTTCCTATATATATATATATATACTGTAGTATATGTTTGGTAGAAATATACATGGGTCAGAGCACTCACTCCGTTCATAGGAGCATATATAATTTATCAAACGATTTCATTCCACGCAATTTAATTTATGTTACACACACACACACACCGACACATACATATATATATAATACACACACACAGACACATACATATATATATATATAATACACACACACATATATATATATATATATTGCAATTCACACACACACACACAGATTGATATATATATATATATATATATATATATATATATATATATATACACACACACACACACAGATTGATATATATATATATATACATACACACACACACACACACACGCAAATCTATTTGCCACCTGTGGTATCTGATGTCAATACTTGATGTTTATCAACGTCTATTTAATATCACATGCCTCAAACAAAACTTATATTCCTCATGTCATTGCTTATAATATATATATATATATATATATATATACACACACATACATAGATATATAGATATCTACACACACACACACATATATATGTATATATACAGTCACATGCGGCTCCACGGAAAAAAAATCTACTGTGGATTACCTACAATATCTATGTTTGTTTATCTATCTGTCTATCTTCTATCTTGTTTATTTATCTGTCTGTGTGTCTATCTACCCCCCCCTCTCTCTCTCTCTATATATATATATACACACACTCACACACACATACAGATAGATAATCATGTAATTTTAACGAAGCCAGCGATACCGGTTGCTACATCTCCTCAAAGACAACTCCCCAAAATCAAAACCTATTTCATATCAACTGTATAAGACCTACCTCCCATACCCTGGAACTAATAATAATAATACACTTTGAAAATCTACCGTACTTAGAAAACCTACATATTATGTCTGTGTGTATATATATATACATACATACATATATATATATATATATATATATATACATACACCGATGATATGTTACTAGTTAAGACCCGAAGGAAACTATATTTAAAAAAAAGTAAAGTGTAGATATCATAAGGTTTCTTTGCCCTACGATTAAGCTTTTACCGTTTCGAAACTACAAGGCTTAACCGTAGGGCAAAGAATCCGTTTAATAACACACACACACACACATATATATAAGCTTAACGCATACATCATAATATATACATATACAGATCTCTCTCTCTTTCTCTCTCTCTCAGACACAAATATATTATTAACACATGCATAATATATACATACAGCTCTCTCTCTCTCTCTCTAACATACATGCACATACACACTCGCTCTTTCTCTCTCTCTAGCTGCAGTCCAATTAGTAATGTTATTTATGACGGTAGCATGAACGCACTTGTTCCTTACTAAACCAACGTCCGTGCCGCCGAAATTACGAACTATGCTCTCCTTTATAAAATATTATTGAAAGACAAATCACCGTTGCTCCCCTCCCCTATAAAATAAAACCGGTTTTAAACTCCTGCTCTGTACTTTTGTAACCTTTCTTGAAATAATATATACCATGACTAATGGACAACTGGCATCAGTAATGATGGTAATAGCTTTGAATGAAGTCGAGGATTGTTATGTCATATATAAACCAGGATTACTGGATATATGAAGAATTATACAAACACGGAAATCTGTGTTTTGATAAGAGAAACCCTATAGTTTATGTTGATTATGTACAAATGACATACAGGATTAAATGTGTAAGTAACTTTGGAGAAATAACTATTTACATGGACAAATGTAGGATTAGAACAAAGCATGTTGTAATTGGAAAGTGAAGGTGTGTGTGTGAGAGAGGAGGTCTATGAGAAGTTGTGGGTATGTATGGGAAGGGTGGTGTGTATATGAGAGGGGTGGTTGTGTGTATGAACGAGGGTGTGTGAGAGAGAGAGTGTGTGCACATCTTCACGGTCAGCAGCGATTTGCGTTGGACGAGGCACGTCTATAAAATTGTCAAGAGGGCCGAGGGTGTCTTAGCATCACTCAGCAAGACCTTTGTCAGCCGCTCTCCAGATATCTATTTAAGGCTGTATACAGCTATGGTGCGACCACACTTAGAATTTGCATCACCAGTCTGGAACCCCTATCTTGCTCAGGACATTGACCGCCTGGAAACTGTTCAGAGACGTGCAACCAAGCGAATACCCTCCATCAGGCATCTACCATACTCTGAGCGCCTTGCTTCCCTGGGCATGGATTCATTGAAGCTCCGACGCCTGGCAACTGACTTGGTAAACACCCACAAAATTGTTAACCATGTTGCCAACAACAACCCTGAGTACCTTTTCGATTTCCATGTGTCTAACACACGTGGACATGCCCACAAAGTAAGAAAACAGCACAGTTCCCATGACTTTCGGAAACATTTTTCACGCTCAGAGTTGCTGAAGCATGGAACAAACTACCTGCATCAGTTGTTAGCTGTCGAGACACTGCATCCTTTAAGGCCTCCATGCTTCCCGAGATCCGCCAACACTACAGCTAACACATACACACATGTACTTCCCTGACATTTGTGTATTATTCTATGTACTATATTGACGAGTTGTAGTGCACCTGAGCACTTTACACAATAATTTCATTATTATTATTATTATTTCATGATTGTGAAAGGTGGTACCATGCAAGATGTCTTCCATTCCAAGCACAAACCATATATATGATTGATATTGTCCACCCAGCTGCAATCTCCTCATCTATGTTGTACCACACCATTGTGAAGTTCTTTGTTGAAAAACACATGTAAACCTTACTGTCATAATAGTTTTATCAGGAGTTTCCCTAACCTCCGCAGTGATCCACAAGAAATCCATAGCAAACTGAAGCAGTTTGTGTGGGACTGACCCTAAAACATTTGCCAGGTCAACCCTCACAACTGCCAGGTCACTTTATGACATCCCAGATAATTCATGTTCTATATATATATATATATATATATATATATATATATACATGTATATATATATCACAATACACCTGAAATGCCAGATTTCTGTGCCATGTTCGCACCATATGCAAATGAGAATCACCAGTAAGTGTTCATCACTTAAAATTCTATATAGACTGTATTCTGTTTCAATGTCAGTACCAGCTGAGTGAATGTCACCAATGAAAGATTAACAAATCTTGAAACAGCACTGTCTGACATTCTCGACTGTACTAACAACTGTGATACATTCACGGAGAAAAATTGATAAAAATTAGTTGTTTCATTATGAAAATATATTTTTTCTTTTGCAGCAAGGCTCCCCATATGTTTATTGTATATAAACATATATTATATGTTTATATATGTTTTTATATACACCTTTATTATGCTGAAATGCTGTCTACTACTACCAATTATATATACATGTATATATGTATGTATGCATATAAAATATGTATGTATATATATAAAAAAATATATATAATACATAAATATGTAATAATTATTATTAGTCATGTTTTTAATACATCCAATATGTATGTGTGTGTATATACATCTAATGTGTATGTATTTGTGTGTATATATATATATATACATCTAATAGGTATGTATTTGTGTGTATATATATATACATCTAAAATGTATGTATTTGTGTGTATATATATATACATCTAAAATGTATGTATTTGTGTGTATATATATATACATCTAAAATGTATGTATTTGTGTGTATATATATATATACATCTAATGTGTATGTATTTGTGTGTATATATCTATATACATCTAATAGGTATGTATTTGTGTGTATATATATATACATCTAAAATGTATGTATTTGTGTGTATATATATATACATCTAAAATGTATGTATTTGTGTGTATATATATATACATCTAAAATGTATGTATTTGTGTGTATATATATATACATCTAATATGTATGTATTTGTGTGTATATATATATACATCTAATATGTATGTATTTGTGTGTATATATATATACATCTAATATGTATGTATTTGTGTGTATATATATATACATCTAAAATGTATGTATTTGTGTGTATATATATATACATCTAAAATGTATGTATTTGTGTGTATATATATATACATCTAATATGTATGTATTTGTGTGTATATATATATACATCTAATATGTATATATTTGTGTGTATATATATATATACATCTAATATGTATGTATTTGTGTGTATATATATATACATCTAATATGTATGTGTCATTGTTATATGTATAAATGTGTGTGCAGGTCTTATATTCTCTTGTGCGTCATCTATTACTACCAGCAGCAGTGGTAGTGGTGGTAGTAGTGACTGTTGTGATGGTAGTAGTGGTGGTAGTGACTGTTGTGGTGGTGGTGTTGGTAGTGTTGGTGGTGGTAGTGGTAGTAGTAGTGGTGGTGGAGGTAGTAGTGGTAGTAGTGTTGGTGGTGGTAGTAGTGGTAATGCTGGTATTGGTAGTAGTAGTGGTAATGCTGGTATTGGTAGTAGTAGTGGTAATGCTGGTATTGGTAGTAGTAGTAGTAGTGGTGGCAGTAGTGGTAATGCTGGTATTGGTGGTAGTAGTGGTGGTAGTAGTGGTAATGCTGGTATTGGTAGTAGTAGTAGTGGTGGCAGTAGTGGTAATGCTGGTATTGGTAGTAGTAGTGGTAGTAGTAGTGGTGGTAGTAGTGGTAATACTGGTATTGGTAGTAGTAGTGGTAATGCTGGTATTGGTAGTAGTAGTGGTAATGCTGGTATTGGTAGTAGTAGTGGTAATGCTGGTATTGGTAGTAGTAGTGGTAGTAATAGTGGTGGTAGTAGTGGTAGTAGTAGTGGTGGGGGTGTCGTTAGTCTGTCTCGCCTCCACATCTTCATCCAACTAAAAGATTTCCTACTTTTAATCATAGTAAAGTTTAGTGCCACAGTTCCTCTGCTCCCCACCCCCACCACCACCATCTCTTGTCTATATATAAGTTTTATACCCCCGCCCCACCTCGGCTATCTACACCCCTCACCTCTTCGTACTTCAAAGAAAACATAGACACTCAGGTAATATTTGTAAAGGAACATTGCCAAACTTACGGTTTCTCACACCTTTTATGTAATTGTGTGTATGTGTATATATATATATATGTATTTGTGTATAAGGTAAATTATATGAGGTGATCTTTTCATTATGTATAATATACAAATAAAGTCTCCCTGTCTTTATATGATGAATTGGGTAAATCATCTGAGACTATCCTTACAATATCTACACCGAAACTCCCTCTAGAGCTGTTCGGTCATGGAAGCTAGCAAGGGAAATAACTCCTATAGCCTGGACTGGTCAAAACATTTTATAAGGCTGATAGACAACAACATTGACAAAGAACACTTTACAACATTCGTCCTGCACCCCCTTTTTGTGTCACATTTGTGTTTTAGATCAATACTAGAATGTCATTGACAGTGTCTAGCGTTTGTGTGACAGACGAGCAAATGGGTTATTCAGTTATTATGATATAAATTTAATTGTTTTTGTTTCTCTTTTATTTCAGTTTGTATGTGTCACTTAATAGAAGTTGATCACCACCAGCAGGAAATATTGTCTTTTGCCTGATACATTGGTGGAATGCCAGAATTGCATATAGACCTCTTTCATCAAGACTGCCATTCCTTCTGCCTTTTGTTGAATCTCGGCATAGCTGAAGTGGCACCTTCCAAATGAGCCAAAGATCATCTAGTTGTGCAGCTCATAAAATATCATCATCATCTTCATCTGGAGGAGATGTAGCCAATATTAGAGCGACTCCTTCTATCCAGATGTCACCTACATCTGGTCGAGAACGAATGAGCTCTGCGAGCAGCACACCCCTATCTTTTACACAGATGGCCGAATATGAATGGCTGGAGCGAGAAGAACTGCACATGAGAGAGCTGGAAGAGGCTCGCTCTCGCACAGCTCAGATGGAGAAAACTATGCGCTGGTGGTCAGATTGTACTGCAAACTGGCGCGAAAAGTGGAGTAAAGTTCGTAATGAACGCAACAAGGCTCTCGAAGAGAATCGGACATTACGTAATAAAATGGACAGCTTTGTGAAAGAGTCATCAGATTTGAAACGAGACAAGCAAGAACTCCTGAACGAAATTGAAGAACTGAAGAAGAGGGTAGAGTATTGCAAAGGTGCTGGGTCGAACAAGGAGCCAACAAATGATATTGACCCTGGCTTGCTTGGTGTAAGTAGCAGCATTGAGGACGGTGTAGCAGAGGAAGGAGCAAAAAACACAAACACAGCTAATAATAATAATAATAATAATAACAATGATGCTGAAAGTTCACGTTACGATGTGAAGAACTGTGAAGAGGTCGCAGCTTCCCCTGCGTCTGCCAAGGTAAATGAGGTGCCAGTTGAAAATGTGATTGACAAAAAGCAAGTTAATGTTGAATCTTCCAAAGTTAGTCCTTCCAAAAGCCGACAAGATATTTCTGAATCTTACATCAACAACATTGAAGAGAGACTTACATTAGTTACCTTGAAATTGGATGAATCTCAGAAGACTCTTCACATGCAATGCGAGTAAGTAGAATTATAACTACTGCTACTACTACTACTACTACTGTGACTACTACTACTAATATATACTCTCAGGTCTCGAATAATCGTCCCCAACCTGCTTATTAAATTTTGCTAATCTATCTCCAGCAAAATTTTATTGTAAGTGATTCATATCGATACAGCAGCTGGAGAATCTAATAATTTTATTTTACATTAAAAAAACATTATATATGACAAAAAAAGAACATTACAAGAAATTCTGTATTTACAAACGTACACTATACAATTACCCCCCCCCCCCCCCCCATTTATTCCAACATCCCCCACTTGTAAGAATTTAAGCAAATGTCCACCCCCACCGTTTATTCCAACCCTCTATTATTTGCGACCCAAGAGTATATATATATATTTATATATTATCTTTAAAAATGGTATCTTTATTCATTGAAATATTTCAATATTTCAGAGAAAATACCAGACTTAGGAAAACTATTGAGAATCTTGAAGAAGAAATCTCCTCTTTAAAAACCAAATATGATGAACTGAAACTGTCCAAAGCAAGTGTGATTAACGAGGTTTGTTTTATTCTATGTTATTAACGAGGTTTGTTTTATTCTATGTTATTAACGAGGTTTGTTCTATTCTATGTTATTAACGAGGTTTGTTCTGTTCTATGTTATTAACGAGGTTTGTTCTGTTCTATGTTATTAACGAGCTTTAACCATTTAGCATTTACATTACTCTATATTTCTATTGTATTTTCGTGGTAAAGGCTTTATCTCACATAATATTAAATCTACAAGATTTTGATGTTATTTATTTTGAGAACAATACCTTAACATCAGTATAAGCAGCCGGTTATGGCTAGTTTGTACAGAAAGAGGTGAAAGAATTCTGGCCAGATACGGCCAGTTTAAATGCAGACATCATCATCATTATCATGAATACAGTCATAATACAGTTTTGTACTTTTCAAGAATGTTTTGCTAATTTGGTTTTATGTGATACAGGACATTATATAATAGTAAAACATTCTAAAGATTGAAGATTTATTTTCTCTAATACTGTAAATCTTCACGATGATCTGTCCTCTACTAAAGATACTATAAACATTTAAATTAACGAATCACATAAAAGATGCCCATTATATGCTGTTGTAGATGTTAAATACCTCCATCTCTTCTCCTTCCTCAGATGGAACGTCTGCAAGCCGAACACAAAGATGAAGTCTCACGAATGTATTTAGAATTGGAAGATGAACAAGAAAACCATTTGGCTGTTGACAAAAGAATGGCAGATTTGAGGAAAGAGGTGAGGTCAACTTATTTTGGTCAAACTCATCAGAGATTAACAAAACTCAGTGAAGTGGTTTCATGGATTAAGAGTATGATTAATATCTGTAAGGGATACAGTCGTATTGATCTAAAACTGTGTGTATATATATATATATTTAATATAGAAATGGGTTCTACAGGACTAGAACTGTTTCATTCGGAAGAAATCATCAGGTTTTCCGGATGATTTCCTCTGAATGAAACAGTTCTTGTCCTGTAGAAGCCATTTCTATATTAAATATTTATACTCTGCTATGTATTGAGTACCTTAATTACTGTGGTTACCCCCGATTGAACCCAGGATAAACCTACATATATATATCTATATATATATATATGACAGGATGAAATAGGTAAAAACTGTATATATATCATCATCATCATCGTTTAATGCCCATCTTCCATGTTAGCATAGGTTAGATGATTTTGTTCCACTTGATGCGGGATTGGTCGGGAGACAGTATCTCGCTCATACAGTATAAAACATGTTAAAACTGTATATATCAGGGAAAAAAACTGTTTTCTTTCAGCTGGAAGCTCTTCAAGCAGAGAACGCCTCAGAATGGGCCAAACGTGAACGTCTAGAAACTGAAAAATTGTCTCTGGAACGAGAAAGCAAAAAGCTACGAAGTAAAATTGATGATTTACACGAACAACTAGAACAAAAGAATCAACAGGCAGCCACATTGATTGATTCTGATATGAGAACTATGCAGTTTGAACTTTCTGAAAAAAATAAGGTATTCTATTATTCTTATTCATCTTCATTATCATTGGCAGCATTGGTAGAGGGTCTGACGCCATGTTTTGCAGCAAAGAGTTACGGCCCTTTATGGTGTGAGTTCAAATCCCGCCGAGGTTAACTTTGCCTTTCATCCTTACGGGGTCGATAAAATAAAGTACCAGTAATACACTGGGATAATTGCTGGCCTTGTGCCAAAAATAGAAACATTTATCATTTTTTACAACCACTTTTCTATGCCTGCATGGGTTGGATGGGTCCTTTCTAGCAGAGCATCCCTCCACTAGTAGCATTCCTTCATCATCTATTTGGTAAGGTTCAGTGTTTTGTGGCCACCTCTGCTGAGATTTTTTCTCAGTCTCCCTCTACTACAGCTTCCTTCCTCTGCACCATTCATTATCCTTTTACATCACATGTCCATAGCAGCTCAGTCTCCTCTCCTGTACACTACCACTGAATCCTCTTCTATCCAGTACATCACATGTCCATACCAGCTCAGTCCCCTCTCCTGTACACTACATCTGAATCCTCTTCTATCTACTACATCACATGTCCATACCAGCTCAACCCCTTGTCCTATACACTACACCTGATTCCTCTTCTACTCATCACAAGAATATTATTTTAGAGACATACCTAATTATTACTGTAGTTGAGTTTAGTCTGTTGTAATTACCCAATTTTTTCCGTCTCTTATATATAGTGATCGACTATTATTTTAATCTCCTCCATTGGGCGGACTACATTTCCAAATTTATATATTAATAGATTTATATTTTGTCTCCTTAGGAAGTTATTGAATTACGACATGTCCATGCTAAATTGAAGAAGATTAATGTTGAAAAACACACAGAACTGGACCACACACGACGCCGTGCAGAGCAATATGAGTTAGAGGTTAAGAAACTTCGTTCCCGCATCGAAGAGTTAAAGCAGGATTTAGCCTCAGCTGAAGACGAGGTAGATTCTAACATTCTAATATTCTGGCACTCTTTCATTCTGTCCACTGGTTTCAGTCATTGGACTGTGGCAATGCTAGGGCACTGCCCTCTTTTACTGGTTTCAGTCATTGGACTGTGACCATGCTGGGACACTACCATTATCCTCACCCCATCACTATCATGCCACCCCACATCCCCAATATTATTATTATCTGTCATTCTGCTATTTCAGGCAGACCTCCAGGCCAACAATGTCCGTAAATTACAACGTACAAATGAAGAATATGAAGAACAAGTTGGTAACTTGCAAGTCCAAGTCGAACATTTACAAAGCAGGTGAGTAATCGATCTTACTTCAGTTCTCCTTTCTAATACTTTGCTGTCTCAGACTCTGGACTTTTCTATGCTGTTATTTACAGTAGTTGACTGTGTTTACAGTTATTTTCCATCTACAGGGGGTATTTTACCTGATTTTCTAAGCTATTATTTATAGAAATTGACTGTTGCAGTTGTTTTCTGTGTTTGGAACCTCTACATTTTCTAGGATGTTACATTTTAAATGTAACCAGGGAATTCTTTAGGTGATGTTATTATGTTGGATTCTCACAAAATCTTCTTAATTAATAATAGTTGAGGATGGTAAAGGTACAGGATTAAGCTATAAACTATAGATATAGTAGAGTATACTAGAGTACACCACACTACTGTAGACCACACTACAGTACACCACACTACAGTACACCACGCCACACTACAGTACAGTACACCACACTACAGTACACTACACCACACTACAGTACACTACACCACACTACAGTACACCACACTACAGTACACCACACTACTGTAGACCACACCACACTACAGTACACCGCACTACTGTAGACCACACCACACTACAGTACAGTACACCACACTACTGTAGACCACACTACGGTACACCACACTACTGTAGACCACACTACTGTTGTATGTATTTTGATGTGTATATATATATATTCTCCCTCGTTTTAGGTTGCGCCGAGGAAATCCACAATCTTGTTTAAAGTCACGCTCTTCCCAGAGTCTAAAATCCTTCACAACTGATGAAGCTACCACACTTCCTGACAGTGATGAGAATGCTATGGACGATGATATATCTTAACTGCAAGCTGTATAAGTTATGTATGGAAACTCTACCTCTCCCTTCAACATTACATTATAGCAATGGGAGAGATCATTAATGCTTTCTTCTTAGTGCTGGAAGCTGTCTATAAATTAATTTCTGTGTACAGATCTAAATATATCTAGACTTAGCTGTTCTTTAATATCTTCTTCTTCTCTTTATCGATGACCCTTCTCTGTCTCTCTGAGTTACTGTATATGTGTATATATGTGAGAAAGCTTGTGTACATATGTAGGAGTCTGTATGAATACATATATATATACACATGTACAAAAGTGTGTGTGGATAGATACTCAGAAAAAAAAATATGAATCTACTTCATCTCCACTGTTGGCTTAAAAAAACTTTCTTTTGGTTTAGATTTTGATAAAACAACTGTTTCTAGGAGAGTAATGGAATCCTAAATAAAGTCATTAAAATAATGGCTTTTCTTTTCTTAAATTGTTCTTTGACCAAATTTTACTTAGATATAAACTACAAAAGATATAGGAGACTCTGCTCACTTCATGACAACTTCTTTACAATGTTTACTGAAATTTTGCATGAAGCCATACCTCATATCTCTCTTTATTACGACCTTTCTCTCCCAGTTTTATTATTGAAGGCATACCTTATATCTCTCTTTATTATGTCCTTTCTCCCCCAGTTTTATTATTGAAGCCATACCTCATATCTCTCTTTATTACATCCTTTCTCCCCCAGTTTTTATTATTTTCATTCAGTTTGTATTGAAAAAGAAAAAAAACAATCTCTTTATCTTTTATATTTTGAGAAGAAATTTATTTTTTCTAAATCTTGAGGAAATCACCTATCCCTCATCCCTTTTCTCACTCACTCTCTCTCTCTCTCTCCTTCCCAAGAAAACTGTATTTGATGCAAAGGTTCTTAATCTGCTGTGTCATTCTCTTTCATTCTGTTTCTGCCAGAAGTTACAACCGACAAATAGTATCAGCAATGGGGAAAAACTGTTTCCTTGGTCCAATCTGATAATCAGCTTCTTTCTTTCTTTCAATCAAAGCTACTTTCATAATTTATTAAAAAAAAAAATAAAAAAAAGGGATTTCAATATTAAGTGATAAACCATTTGTTTTTTGTTGTTGTTTTTTTTATATTTATCATTTTAAAAAGAAAGAAAATTACCAAAATTTCTATCAAAATGTTGCCATTGATATTTTTCTAATTTAATTAAAACAATTTTTTTTTTTATTTCATTTCATTTAACTTCAATTTTTATACTGTTTCTCATTCTCATCATTTTTTTTACTTTACTTCATGTATTATACAACATATCAGGATATATACTTTCGTTGTTTTGTTTTTTTTGCATTTATTTTGCAAGATTCTTGGTGCTTGTGTTTTGATTGTCAGTGTGACCATCCAAAAATAATATATATATATGAGTCCCAGGTTCAATCGGGGGTAACCACAGTAAGTAAAATACTCGATACATTAGTAGAGTGTATATAAACAAATTTAATATAGAAATGGCTTCTACAGAACTTTCCTGATGATTTTCTTCAAATGAAACAGTTTTAGTCCTGTAGAAGCCATTTCTATATTACATTTGTTTTATATATACATATATATATAATTAGTGGAAGTAGAGGATCTACCATGAGGTCAGTGGTTTTGGCTAGTTACCTCTTCTAGCCATTATCAGGGACCTGATGAGGGCTAGAAGAGGTAAGTAGATGAAACCACTGACCTGAAGGTTGATCCTCTACTTCCACTAATATACCCCACTCTGCTACTTACCATGTTTTGAGTACTTCTTTTATTTGTGGTCTTCCTGGCCCCAGTACCGCAGACTATCAATATATATATACACACACGCACACATATATTTATATATAAACCTTACAAATTATCGAAGTACTAGGAGATTTGAAATGTGAGAATCTCAAAGCTAGAAAATATTTGTAATAACAGTCAAAGACTATAAATAATAATCTGAGTCGGGTAAAATACCCCTAGAGGTAGAAAAAAAAGTGAACAGCAGCGTCTATGGAAAATGTCAGTAGGTGCAACTCTATAATTATCTACAGGTGTGTTGACTACATTGACTGTTGTTACAGGTATTTTCTGAGGACAGGATTCTCGCATATTCAAATATATGTGTATGTATATATATATATATATATATATATATATGTTTATTTACATAATAAACAACATCATATAGTTATTCCATTACCAAAGGTTTCCTGAAACATCCGGCCTGTTCATCAAATGAAATAGTTTTCTATTTCATAGGTAACTATTTCATCTGATGAATGGGCCAGATGTTTCTGTAAGGATCATCTAGTTTCTTGAAACCTTTGGGAATGGAATAATTATATTATGTTGTTTATTACATAATTAAATAGCTCTGTACTATAGATAGAGCACTCTTCTTTCCTTTACCTATATATATATACTCACACACACACACACACACACAATACACCCTTTATAAGCTAAAAGAAAGATGTAGATCCAGATAATCTGGGGTGATTTATCCAGTATTATAATCACATGTGTCCTCCAGATGAAATGGTTTTGGCACTAGCAACATGTCACCAGTTTTACTGCTGGATTTATTATTGTTATTATATCCCGTTGACTATAGTTTTAGTTCTATATTATCCCAATTATGGTTTCAATCAGAATTAAAGATATAGAGAGAAGGTTTTGGTCATTTGGTCAAACTGGGTTACTCAGAGCTCCCTTCAATACTAAAGATATAGAGAGAAGGTTTTGGTCATTTGGTCAAACAGGGTTACTCAGAGCTCCCTTCAATCCATATATAAAAGATTTCCTTCTAAAAAGATATTTAGCAGATTCACACCACAAACAATTGATAGAGTTTAACTAAATGGCCGAAAACAATATTTTTGCCAGTGGACCTCTTTTTAATTATTTTTATCTGACCCCTAGTTTCAACTAATGAAATACAGAAATTTGATTGTCAATGTTTGATTAAATTGATCAAGGAATATTGGTTTTTAAACAATTTTTTTTTCCGTCTTCCATGGCATTCTTCTCCAAGAGATTTTTTTTTAAATATTCTAATGACCAAAATAGACTACCTTTTCTAATATACAAGAATATTGTGTAGTTTCTATGTCGACAATCAATGTATTCTAAATTACGTTTCATGTCTATTTGGCTAATGTTGGCGCTTATCGACATCTTTCTTATGGTTTATTTTTTGTTCTTTTAATCTTGTACTTGTGGTATTTATATCTACGCCGCAATTTCAATAGTCCTACACGGTGGTGGGGAACTTTTTTTTAAATGCTTGAAGGTCACAGAAATTAACTGACATCTAATGAGGCCACAGTTTGAAAAAATATATATATATTGCCTCGCTAAACCTCAATTATTTTACAAAATATAATTATAAAATGTAAATAATGAAATATAATTTGGTTTTTCTATAAATTAAAAAAATATGATAAATAAGATGAAATAGCCCAAAATATCCTCCAATTTGAACATTGTGCTTCTTTCAGCTGATTAAAGCTTAAAACTTTGAAAGACACTGCCTAATATTTGAAAATAATTTTGAAAATAAAGAATTTTGAGGGATTTAGTAATATAACTAATTTTCTCATTATTCGGAACATAGATTAACAAAAGTTCTAACAAAATTATGGTGAAAGGTGTTTTAGATAAATATAAATACATTAAAAATAACACCTATGTGTGATAAAACCAAGGGTGGTTCCAGGTGATTTGGTATCAAAAGAGTTACTGGCAGTTCCTCCCACCCATGGTCTTATACATGGTTTCTGCAGATATTGTATCCTTTTGGTGATGTTTGTAATCTATGTTCTTTATTATTTTTTAATGTCAACCCTTAATATTCTTAGCTCACCCTATGTTGACCTTTAATAGTCTTAGCTCACTCTAAGTTGACCCTTAATATTCTTAGCTCACCCTATGTTGACCCTTAATAGTCTTAGCTCACCCTATGTTGACCCTTAAAATAGTCTTAGCTCACCCTAAGTTGGCCCTTAATAGTCTTAGCTAACCCTAAGTTGACTCTTAATAGTCTTAGCACACCCTATGTTGAAAGCTGAACTAAACAGAATGTAGCATAGACAATACAAAAAAACAAAAAAAAACACCAAAAAGAATCACAAAAAATCCCCCAAAACTATTTTAGCAATAAATTCGTCCCTTCCCCTCCAAGAAAGACAAAATAGAACTAGTTAACCCCAAGTCCTTCCAGAATGTTCTAGTTAAGTATTGTGTTACATTGAAAGTTTCTAGAGCTGTAGTTAACCCCAGTCCTTCCAGAATGTTCTGGTAAAGTATTATGTTTCTAGAGCTGTAGTTAACCCCAGTCCTTCCAGAATGTTCTGGTAAAGTATTATGTTTCTAGAGCTGTAGTTAACCCAAGTCTTTCCAGAATGTTCTGGTAAAGTATAATGTTTCTAGAGCTGTAGTTAACCCAAGTCTTTCCAGAATGTTCTGGTAAAGTATAATGTTTCTAGAGCTGTAGTTAACCCAAGTCTTTCCAGAATGTTCTGGTTGTCGTGTTCCATTGAAAGTTTCTACTTTTATATCAGAAATCTGTTCTAAATATTTTTTCTTATTTTTCAGGTGTCTTATGATGTCACCTGACCACTTATAATTTATCTTCCAATATTTAACTGTTGCCTTCCTTCAAAACAAAACTCTACTACTGTCAAAATATCTTATTTTTTATTATTAATTTATTTTTCTCCATATTTCTGACAAATTAATCAGTTAACGACCTCATATAAACTTAAATTATTTATAAGATCCTCATCATACTTTTTTCAAAATTTCTTTTTAAATTTTTTTTATGGCATTGAAGTATGAGATAATATTCATGTGTAACATTTCTGCTAAGTCCCATTATAATTGCTGAGTTCCTTATTACCACCATCATCATAACCACCATTACCATCATCATCATCATCATCATAACTAAGAGCATGTTAGAAATCAGCACCGACACCTATCGAAGACATGCCACTCCCTGATGTTGCACAGTCGGACTTAAATTCTGACGAGTCCGAGGAAAGGCAAATAATCTGCCCCAAAAAGAAACAAAAGGAAAAAATTCCGTGTCTTCGCCCTCAAAAATTAAAAAAAAAGAGGGCAAAAGAGGCAAAAAAAATATTAAAAACCTACATCCCCAGCACCACCAACTCCACTGCCATTAGCACCACAACAATCACCACACACAGACATTAACAACATCCCAAGCAAAACCTAATCCACACCTGCAACAACAAAAAGATACAAGCACCTCACACTTCACATTAATAAACACTAACGACACAAAACTAATTAACTACTTGCAGCAC
Organism: Eledone cirrhosa; assembly: GCA_964016885.1. Classification (NCBI taxonomy): domain Eukaryota; kingdom Metazoa; phylum Mollusca; class Cephalopoda; order Octopoda; family Eledonidae; genus Eledone; species Eledone cirrhosa. The sequence goes on from OZ024756.1 coordinate 40,524,100, forward strand.
AACACCACAATTAGGTGAAAAGATTTTATTACACCCCAAAAAATCAGACTACCTACAATCATACAAAACATACACACACGAAAACAAAATTCCATGATTCTATTGGAGACTTCCGAGGGACGCTCTCCAAAAGAATCTATACAGACATTCCAATACAAGAACCCACAACCAACCAGAAGGACGGAACAGCCGTCCTTTCCCCCCTAAAAATCTAAGGTAAGTGGTCTTTCCCACTTTCTCCTCTCTAAATCAATCATCGCTTCACTCAAGATAGCTAGTGTGAATGCATGTACCCTAGGGTCATCCTGGAAGCAGGGCCACCTGCTCAACAACCTCAGGTCACTGGACATAGATGTGGTGGCCATTAGTAAGACCAGAGTTTCCGACGCGTGAACCTTCGCCTCCATTTTCAGTGGATATGAGGTGTACGTGTCTCCAAGACATCCGGGATCTGGAGGGGAAGCTGCTGTGTTGTTCTGGGAAGGCCTGGATCTTGCAATAAGACCAGACCCATAGGGTAAATTGGTGGTACTGGATGTAACCAGTAGAGAAGAGCTCGCCTTCAGGTTTCCTGGCGGTTGGTTTTGCCCATAAAAATTTGACCAGTGATTCTTTGCTGACATATTCTAACCACATACCCATAGTATCGGAGCTGTGATCTCCCAATTTGGAGAAGTAGTGGCTCTACCTGAAGCGACTCTCTGATCTCTCAGCTATACACTCTATTGAATAACATTACTCCAAAGACCGTTCTGATGCGGCGGTGGTGGGGATTGGTGTTGGTGGTAGTGGTAGTAATGGTAGTGGTGTTGGTAGTGGTAGTAGAGGTGGTGGTGGTTTGTGTTCACCTTTGTTTTTCTACAGATGTTTCTGGTCAGCTCTTTTTTTTGTTCTGCTGTCTTCTTTGTCTCATTATCTTTTCTGTTGTTACCAGATGTTCCACAGGACCCTCTTCTCATTACATGTCTCCCCTTCCACTCTAATTTTGTTTCTTATTTCTGGATTGTGTTCAATAATTTTCTGTCCTTTGCGCCCCTCTACCCACGTGTATATATATATATATATATAAAATGGACTTTCATAAACAGAAGCTTCTCATGAGACTGTGGTCTACTTTATTCTCTTGCTGTAATTGATCACTTGAAAAAAGATTATCAACACCAGTGAAAGTTGTGAGTGTATGTTACTGTTCATTTGAAACTTATCAAAAATATTAGCAACATAAGAGAAAGTTACAAATCTATGTTATTTCTCACTTCCAAATCTGTACTTAGCTTGGAAAGAATTATTTACTATACTGCCTACTGTAAATTTTGATAAAACCAATATATTTATACATCATTTTTTTAAAACTGTTTTCGAAAAAAATTGTTCTTTTTAAAATAGTTACTGGACATTTTGGGAAGAAAGGTTTATGGAACCTTAAATGTGATGAGGTTAAGAAAATCAGGCTAAATGTTATATAATGGAAGCATTTATTTTACATTAGTTCACAGCAACAAAGTCAAGTTCGGTAATTTTTGTTTTTCTATAATGAATTACTTTCTCTACTTCAATGATGTCTTGCTATGTAAATTTAGTTTATTTTAATTCTGATTAATAGTGAGAGATAGGGAGAGACTGAGACAGTTCGGAGTTTTGGACCTGGTGTAGTATATGAGAGACGGAGACAGTGGGAGTTTAGTTCCATTGTGTTTGGACCTGGTGTATATGTATATATTTATTTAACACACCACATAAATGATGACAACACAAACAACATTAATTGAAGTTATTTGGTTTTATAAAAATTTGTAGAATTGCAACTTGCCAGTCAGTTTACGTCTATCACAGAGTTGACTTAGATTCAATGGGTTCTGTCTCCTCACTTTTCAATCAGGGACTAATTGAAAGATTGACTTCTTCAGGTAGACTTATCTCTTGATTCACTAGAAAAGGGGTCAGTTTAATATCCTCCCAACAGCCAAATAAATCACTGATATTTTCTCTTCTATTAAATAAGGTCAAATCTTGCCTGTTTTCAGTGAAATTCTTTTATCTCCAAGCTGGTGTGTAAAACGAAAAAAACAAAAAAACCCTGTGAAATTTTCCCATGAATGTGTTCCTTTATAAGCTTTTTTTTAGGGGTAGAGGATAAGAATAACTAATAAAGGCTGCAAATTGGCTGAGTTGTTAGAACGTTGGGTAGAATGTTTTACAGTATTTGTTCCGGCTCTCTGTGTTCTGAGTTCAAATCCCAACAAGATCAAATTTGCCTTTCATCTTTTCGAGGTTGATAAAGTACCAGTTTAATACTGGGGTTGATTCTTCCTCTATATCTCTTTGTCTTTCTCCTTCTCCTCATTGCCAGAATCATTAGTGTATCAGACAAGAAGCTTTACAGCCCTTTAAAACATTCTCAGTTCAAATCTCATAGAGATCAACTTTGCCTTTCATCCTTCTGGAGTCGATTAAGTACCAGTTATTTACTTGGGTTGATATAATTAACTTATTCGCCCCTCACCCAACTCTTGTTTTTTTTAATATCACCAGAAAAGGATTCTTCCTGATCTCGAAGAAGCCTCGTTTTCCTCCTTTTATCGTGCAGCCCTATAATCTAAGATATTCCAGTTATGGCCATCCTGTCTTTTTTATTTTTAAGGGGTATCTAGGATTCACAATATCTAATGTGTCATTTCTTTTTTTTTTTTTTAAAGACATCAAGGTATGGTTTGAGGGAGATTTGGCTGCTATTTCTAGCAGTTATACATAGGCAGCTCCTTCTACTCCCACATGTATGTTGGAGAATTAAATTTTAGTTTAAAATAAAATACCTTTCATGTTTTGTTTTATTTTATTTTGACTTGGTGACTTTATTACCCCCCCCCCCCCCCATTACTTCATACCTCTATCACCACCACCTCCTCAGCCATCATTATCATAGTCAACAGCTCATCAGTATGTGTAGATGGGTGTCATAATTAAATCATCTTGTTTAAAAGAAATCAACTAATTAAACATTCCAAGTACATTTCTTTTTCTTCATTTTTATTTTTTTTTTTTTTTTTTTATTAAACATTTTAATGTTAATTACTTTGTACAATTACAATTTAATGTTATTTTCTGTTTATAAAAAATTATAAAATTTCAAATAGCTTTTGAAAAATAAACTGCTGTGGACATTTCCTCTCAACTTTTGTGTAATTCTCTTTAACCAAAACTGGCACCGGTTCTATAAAATGGAATGAAATTATAGCAGACACCTTTGAAAGTTCAGTTGGCCTTCCACAAGGTCCCACCACTTAGGAGGTTCAGCTGGCCTTCCACAAGGTCCCACCACTTAGGAGGTTCAGCTGGCCTTCCACAAGGTCCCACCACTTAGGAGGTTCAGCTGGCCTAACACGAGGTCCCACCACTTAGGAGGTTCAGCTGGCCTTCCACAAGGTCCCACCACTTAGGAGGTTCAGCTGGCCTTCCACAAGGTCCCACCACTTAGGAGGTTCAGTTGGCCTAACACGAGGTCCCACCACTTAGGAGGTTCAGTTGGCCTTCCACAAGGTCCCACCACTTAGGAGGTTCAGCTGGCCTTCCATAAGGTCCCACCACTTAGGAGGTTCAGCTGGCCTAACACGAGGTCCCACCACTTAGGAGGTTCAGCTGGCCTTCCACAAGGTCCCACCACTTAGGAGGTTCAGCTGGCCTAACACGAGGTCCCACCACTTAGGAGGTTCAGTTGGCCTAACACGAGGTCCCACCACTTAGGAGGTTCAGCTGGCCTAACACGAGGTCCCACCACTTAGGAGGTTCAGCTGGCCTTCCACAAGGTCCCACCACTTAGGAGGTTCAGCTGGCCTAACACGAGGTCCCACCACTTAGGAGGTTCAGTTGGCCTAACACGAGGTCCCACCACTTAGGAGGTTCAGCTGGCCTTCCACAAGGTCCCACCACTTAGGAGGTTCAGCTGGCCTAACACGATGTCCCACCACTTAGGAGGTTCAGCTGGCCTAACACAAGGTCCCACCACTTAGGAGGTTCAGCTAGCCTTCCACAAGGTCCCACCACTTAGGAGGTTCAGCTAGCCTTCCACAAGGTCCCACCACTTAGGAGGTTCAGCTGGCCTAACACGAGGTCCCACCACTTAGGAGGTTCAGTTGGCCTCCCACCACTTAGGAGGTTCAGCTGGCCTTCCACAAGGTCCCACCACTTAGGAGGTTCAGCTGGCCTTCCACAAGGTCCCACCACTTAGGAGGTTCAGCTGGCCTAACACAAGGTCCCACCACTTAGGAGGTTCAGTTGGCCTTCCACAAGGTCCCACCACTTAGGAGGTTCAGCTGGCCTAACACAAGGTCCCACCACTTAGGAGGTTCAGCTGGCCTTCCACAAGGTCCCACCACTTAGGAGGTTCAGCTGGCCTAACACAAGGTCCCACCACTTAGGAGGTTCAGCTGGCCTTTCACAAGGTTTCTCGAACGTTTTAATGATCTAATGTATCATTTTGTTTTGTTTGTGATTTGAGGGAGGAGATTTGACTGTTACTTCTGGCAGTTTATACATAGGTAGCTCCTTTGTTGTGTAAATGAGTCTCCTTCTGTTCTCACTTGTATTTGTTGGAGAATAAAATATTTAGTTTAAATTGAAATAAAGCTTATGAAGATGTGAGGTGGTTTGTGAGAGGAATGGCATCCTCCTATAAACAGTCCACCCCACCTCGAGATACAGGACAATAAAGATTAGTAGTTTTATATATATATAATGGTAGAACACAGAGAGGTTATATTCGTAGTAAGTAGAGCAGTCAGTACATAGGACGAGTTTGGTATAAAATTCCATAACATATTAGCAGACCATCTAGAGTTGAAAATCTGTTAGGTGAAATGCATGTCCTCGAAGATGATTTGCTAATATGTTGTGGAACTCTATATATATAGGTAAAAAGTGAAAAAACAGAGGTATATTTAAAGATGTTTTGCTTTAATCCAACAGAATGAATAATTTTAAAATGTTTACATTTAGTGGATTTAAATTGTCAAATATAACTGGTTTCAATTGGTATATATCAATCTTATCAAATATTTTTAAAAGTTTCTCATGTTCTGTGAGCAGTTAGAACATATGTGAATTTTCTGTCCAAATTTCTTCTTATATATATGTTCTTTATGAAGGTGGGATTCAATTAAATTCATTTGGTTAAAATAGAAAATTATTTTTAGATAAAAACTTTATTGTCAGTTTCAATTTGTATTTTTCATATTTTGAAATAGAATCTTGCTCCTTCGTGGCACACCTCAATGACAGACCTGTGGTACACATGAATGAGAGGGTGCTCTCTCATGGCACCATTCAATGTAGGGGTCTTTTGACAATGTTTTTCATTCTTAGTTTAGTTTTTTTCCCACTTTAGCATTTCTGAATTTAATTAAAAATTACAAGAATCTTGTTTTGTGGTGTGGGGGGCACAGTTTGGTAACAACGACTGATCTAAAGTGAAACATTTGTTCACAATTGGTCAAATGGCAGAGCAGAAAAATGGAGGTTGTGATGAGATTGTTATATATTTTCTCCAAACAAAAAAAAACTATTTCTTGAGTGGCCACAAGGGCCGGCATCTCCAAACAATGATACATTTACCATAGCTCATCCTTCTCAAATATTTTACAGATCTAAAACTGTAATATATATATATATATACACACACATCCATACATACACATTTACATACATATACATTTACTTACATGTGTATACAGAGGTGATACAATAATCCCATTAAAAACAAGTGGAGGACCAGTGGCTATCTAAAGAAAGTTTAGCTACCTCCGGAGGTGATGTTGTGATCCACCATAAAAAACAGGTGGAGGAGCAGTCGGTATCAAAGGAAAATATTGCTTCCACCTCCGACACGCAGCTCATTCCTCAAAGAAAGGGTGTAGACAATTCAGGGTATCCAACAACTGAACTTGGACGTATCTCCCACATAATTTTATGTAAGAATCTTTAAGTTATGTTCCAAACACCAGCAATTTTGAAGGAAAGTTGACTCTAGATTACATCTGACACACCAACGACTCCACTGAGCCACTCAGCCACCCATTGATCCACTCAACCATCTGTTGATCAATGAAAATGACAGTAACCATCTGAGCAACCATCTCAGAGTTGTTTGATCCGTAAACATTGTCCAGTGTCGACCAGATTTCAGCGTGATTCTCCAGAAATTTCTAACAATGAACAGTCACTGCTCTCTTCTACTTCATTCTGGTTTTGGTACAAATCTCTTCCATCTCCAGAGTTGAACGGTCTTGGCACAATATGTCGAGGGTGGGGGTCACTTCTGACAAAATAAAGAAATAAATTAAGTAAAAAAAAAAACCCCTATAAAATTTACATTTCACAAATGGTGTGTGTGTATTGTATGTGTGATGTATGGTATTTCCCAGCGCTTCGTCCTCGAGGATGCACCCTAATTTTGACAACTTAAAATTTGAAAAAAAATAACAACCTTCGGCCTCCAGGACGCACGGTAGAATTTTGAGACTTATTTTAGGAAAAGCGTAGCGTCTTCGATGCCAAGAAATACGGTATGTTTGTGTGTTGTGTGATGTATATATGTATGCGACCCCCTCCAAAATAATGAATGATACAAACCTGGGAGAAAAGTGTGAAATTTGGCAGTTATTGGTTGGTGAGATTGTGTGGAAGTTGAAAGTGTTAGCTGTTGTGATTAACCTTCTGTCTGACATACAGATCAGTTGTTGTAATCGGAAGCTATTTTCTGACAAATATCGTAACAGATTCTTCTGTATACTGTTCACACTTGTCCAATATTCACCCTGGAGTTGATTCAACAATGTCTGCAACTTTTCCTAGCAACAAAAAGGTTAGAAAAAAAAAACATCAACATCATTATTGTCATATATCCATTTTCCATGCTGACATAGATTGGACAGTTTGTAAAAGTCCAAGACAAAGCCGGTTGGATAACCATGCTTTGCTCATACATTTTATACATTTGGCATGGTTTCTATGGCTGGATGCCCTTCCTAACACCAAACCCTTTACAGGGTGTACTGGGTGCATTTTATTGCAGCACCTGCACTACAGATGTTGTTACATATTTGACAAGATTGTAGAGTCTTCTCTATATGGTCACTGTTTGATCACCAGCTCCTTTACAGAGTGTACTGGGTGCATTTTATTACAGCACCAGTACTAGAGAGGGTCTCATGACCCTGACAAGATTGAAGAAGCCTCTCTACCCTATAATTAACTCTTATTTATATTATATTACAGAGTGTACTGGGTGTATTTTATTACAGCACCAGCACTAAAGAGGGTCCCATGTCCCCGACAAGATTCAGTTATCAAAGTCACAATTGAATCAGTGGGTCACTGGTTCATTTCTCAACAGCAGCATTGTCTATATACTTCAATTTTAGCCCCAGTCCATTGAGCTGTAAAGAGACAACAACAACTGTACCTTGTGCTCCTTCTGTAAATTTATCTTTTCCTGCTCCAGCTTTCTTTCCATTTCATCTCGATCAGCCGTCTGATGTTTGGTCCAGTTATTTTTGGCTGTTTCTACAGCAGAAACCACAGCTTTCTGTTGTTGTTCTTTGGCACAACTCTCCCATTTCACCTTCTCCTTCTCTAACCATGCCTGCCAGTCTTTCCGGCACTGTGCTACCATATTTTTCTGCCAGGCTTCCTTCTCTGCAGCCATCTTCCTCTTCACCTCCATCTCCAGTCTTAACTCATGAAGATGCTGCCACTCAATCTTGGCAGCATCTACACCAGACTTTATTCTCTGTCTTTCATCTTCCCTCCGTTCCTTCAAGATCTCAGATGAAATAGAAAATCCATAATCAGTTGCTGGATTTTCCATTTTTTGCTGCAAATCTTTTTTCAGTTGTTGGATTTCTTCCTGGTATTTCTCTTGGATTTCTGTTTCTCGTTGGCACCATTCCTCTTGCTTCTCTTTATTAACTTCTTCAAGAAGCTCAGCTTTCAGTTTCTCTAGAAATTCTTCGTTCTTACCATCACATTTCTGTGATAAACTTTCATCCAAAGAAACCTGGATTCCTACAGGGATTTGTGTCTTCTTTTGAGCAGCCATCAATTCTGGGCTCATCCCAGCATCCATTCCTTTGTAGTCTTCCAATTGTTCATTTTGTTTTATCTGGCAGCCATCTTTCTGTTGTTGGCAAACATTTTCTAGTTCCTCTTCAGTCTCCTTGGAAACGTCCTCTCTGGTTTTTACCAATAGACGTTCTTTCACTTCTCGTTCCAATTCTGACTTGCCAAGATCTTCCAGGGTTGTGTTACATTCCGTGTCCAGCAGGCATTGAATCTCAACACTGGCGACTTCCAAGCTGTCGGGTTTAGAAGTCAATGGTTTTCCATTAGCAGCCTTTTGTTGAAAATCTGTTAAGTACAGTGATAATTGGTCTTCTAATTCACTCTTTTCCTGACACACAGACACATAGATTTCTTTCAATTCATCTTCTCGTGTAAGAGCAGCTTCCAAGTTGCTCTTCAAATATGTGAGTTTCTTTTCACAGTCAGCTACAACCAAAGCATGTTTCTCATCATACTTTGTCTGAAAGTCCAACACTAACCTCTCTTTTACATCATCCTGGAAAGTTTCATAGGTTTTTTTACACTGTTCTAAGGCACGTACTTTTTCAGCATCACATTTCTCTATTATACTTTCAAGTTTACCCTCCAGATCCTCATTGGATGTTTTCAATTGATTTTCAACTTCTTTAGCAAATCTCAGAAGTTCTTTATAATTCTCATTCTCCTTTTTACATTCTACCATTTCCTCTCTGATTGCTTCCATTTCTTTTTCTAATAAATTTTCTTCAAAACTGGTCTTTTTCCCAACCTTTGCTTGTTCTTTCCTTAAATTTTCAATTATTTCTTCACATTTACAATGTTTTGATCGCCAGTCTGAGAGTTCTTTCTGTAGTTTCTGTACAGCCTCTTTCAGTTCTTCAATATATGCTTGTTTCTCTCGGTTGTTTATCAAACACCGTTCTAATTCATGCTTTAATCCTCGAATCTGAGATTCATTTCCTGAGTCTTCACTCAAACTAGTTTCTGGAGTGGAGAAAGTAAGCTTCTTTTTGATAGCCAATTCCTGGAAAGAATTTTCCAAATTTGAACTGGCATTGTTTGGTTCTTTGGAAGCAAAAACACCGAGTTTGGAAGCTGATTCAAACATTGATAACTGAAATCTAAGACTTTTCAATTCCTGTTGAAAATCAGCAAACTTTTCTTCAGCTACTCTCTTGGCAGATTCAGCTTGTTGCAGGCGGTTCTGGAAATCTGCCAGTTGTTGATTGGAAGAACTTGATTGAGCAGATGACTGCAGTAAATGTTGGCACTGTCGTTGACTTTCCTCCAGCGTTCGAGTCAAACGGTTGATTGTCTCAGCCCGGTTAATCTGGGCATTTTCAACATTTTTCAAGGCATCATTCAATTGTCTTTTCAACATGGACACTTCTTCATCCCGGCTCTTCTTTTCTTGTGTTAGGGAATCTATCTGTGTTTTCAAAAGATTGATTTCTTTCTCGTAACGATGTTGTAGTCCTTCAATGATGGAGTCATGTTGGAGACGAGCTCGTTCTAGGGTTTCACATCTGCTGAGTTCTTCAACTTGGTGATTCAGCGATTCAATTGCAGATTCTGCAGACATCAGCTTACCAATAACTTCTTCTTTACCTTTAGTCAATGCCTGAGCCAGGGACTCAGATGTTGCCAGTTTACCTTTTAACTGGTTCACCTCCATTTTTGACTGCTGTAACAAATCTTGACACATTTTAAGACTTGTAGCAGTTCCATCTCGTTCTTTTTCCACATCTATCACCTTCTGCTGCAGAACTTTCATTTCTTCTGACATATCGTGTTTCAACTTGTTTAATTCATTGGTCAGTTCGTCCACCTTCCGGCCACGAGCTTTGTATAAAATCTGCAGCTGAATCAATTCCTTCCGCTCCACTGGACCCCCTAGAAGTAAATAAATAACAGAAGAAAATAGAAAATATTGCAACATTAGGCCTCTATAGAGATGCATTTGTGTGTAAGAATGTGTATATTGGGAAGGTGGTGTGTTTTTGTGTGTAAGAATGTGTATGTGTTCGTTTGTGTGTAAGAATATGTGTAAGTATGTGTCTAAGTATATATGGGTGTGTGTGTGTGCAAGAATGAGTGTTTCACCATTATTATCATAATTGGTGGATTAATAGAATCCTTAGAACAATGGATAAAATAGAGTGGGGTTGATATGAAGGACTAAATACCTTCAAGATGGTACCCCAGGATGACTGCAAAGACCAAAACAAGTTAAAGACTAGAAACTGACCTATACGAATGAAGTCCTCTTGCTTGTGTGGGCTTGATTCCCTACTATTAGTGGGCTTCTCTGTCAGGAATGGGCTTGTCCCTCCATCTGTAGCTTTCCGGTACTGCACCTTATAACCACTGAGTTGGTCCCAGCTAGTAGGTACTTTTTCCTGTTCTGATGGAAGTGTGTAACCATTGCTCTGGCCTGCCTCAAACCCCAAATTAGTGGTGATGGGCGAGTTTTCATGAATTGGAGCATGGTGTTGTTGGTTTGGGGGGTGGATTTCACCTGCAATGAAACAAATATGATTTAAAACTTCGAATTTATTTGCTTAAATGCACATAAATTGGCCCATGTAGACTCTTCTTGTTTATAAATATATTGTGGGTTCAATTCTGTTGCCCACAAAGTGCAGGTATAGCTGTGTGAGGGTTAACATGGCACCAGTACTATCACTGTATAGAGTGTACTGTGTGAGGGTTAACATGGCACTAGTACTATCACTGTATAGAGTGTACTGTGAGGGTTAACATGGCACAAGTACTATCACTGTATAGAGTGTACTGTGAGGGTTAACATGGCACCAGTACTATCACTGTATAGAGTGTACTGTGTGAGGGTTAACATGGCACCAGTACTATCACTGTATAGAGTGTACTGTGTGAGGGTTAACATGGCACCAGTACTATCACTGTATAGAGTGTACTGTGTGAGGGTTAACATGGCACCAGTACTATCACTGTATAGAGTGTACTGTGTGAGGGTTAACATGGCACCAGTACTATCACTGTATAGAGAGTACTGTGTGAGGGTTAACATGGCACCAGTACTATCACTGTATAGAGTGTAGTGTGAGGGTTAACATGGCACCAGTACTATCACTGTATAGAGTGTACTGTGAGGGTTAACATGGCACCAGTACTATCACTGTATAGAGTGTACTGTGAGGGTTAACATGGCACCAGTACTATCACTGTATAGAGTGTACTGTATACATATTATCGTGGTAACGACACTTTAAAGAGTGGACATATGAAGTAAATAACTGACAAAGAAAGAAGGTTGTGGTGAGAACGAAAGAGAAAAAGTCAAGTAAATCAACTATAGTGTATTACCATTTGTTTGATGTGATGAAATATGTCTGGGTACAAAATTGGTGCCATCATGTGGTAAGATGACAGGGTGATGTTGGTAGAAGTCCTGCCTGGCTACAGAGTCAGTGCCATAGTTCTCCCTGTAATAAATCTCTTCATGGGACTCTATCCAATGGTTAGTATCCAAGGTGTTGTTGTTGTGAGTTGTGTTCTCATGGGCCACAGATGAAGCAGGTATCATCCCGTAGTGATGCTGATGTGGCTGATGGTACATTGGATGAGCTGTTGTTGCTGATTGTTGCTGCTGTTGCTGTTGTTGTTCATAGCTGTTTGAAACAGGGGTCATAATCGCAGCACTGTCTTTATCTGTGGGTATTGAGTAGAGGTAGTGGTACTGGGGGTAATACATTTCCTGCTGTTGTTGTTGTTGTTGTTGGCAGTGTTGTCCCACTGACATACGACCACAGCCTGGAACTGTATTTGTCATTGCTTCGTTCTGTTGCTGGCTGTGAGTGTCAGCTGGTGTAGTCGATGCTCCAGGAAATGTATGAGATGAAAGCAAGGAGGCACGATGATCAAAACTGCCATTCAAGCTAGAAAACAATCACAGAAATACTAAAGTAAAACAAAAGTTTTAATGATTAAAATAAGGAAATATTTAGGACTAACAAAATATGTCCAACTCAACACTCCAAAAATAATGATTTTAGTAGAAATAACAGTTAATACTCCTTATAATCACATCATACAGTCTTCAAAGAGGAAAGGACATTGGATAATGTAGTCCTAGATACATCTTCAGTGTACCTATTGTAAACCTGGTATACACAGGGATGTGGTGTACCTATTGTAAACCTGGTATACACAGGGATGTGGTGTACCTATTGTAAACCTGGTATACACAGGGATGTGGTGTACCTATTGTAAACCTGGTATACACAGGGATGTGGTGTACCTATTGTAAACCTGATATACACAGAGATGTGGTGTACCTATTGTAAACCTGGTATACACAGGGATGTGGTGTACCTATTGTAAACTAGATACACACAGGGATGTGGTGTACCTATTGTAAACTAGATATACACAGGGATGTGGTGTACCTATTGTAAACTAGATATACACAGGGATGTGGTGTACCTATTGTAAACTAGATACAGACAGGGATGTGGTGTACCTATTGTAAACTAGATATACACAGGGATGTGGTGTACCTATTGTAAACTAGATACAGACAGGGATGTGGTGTACCTATTGTAAACCAGATATACACAGGGATGTGGTGTACCTATTGTAAACTAGATACAGACAGGGATGTGGTGGACCTATTGTAAACTAGATACAGACAGGGATGCGATGTACCTATTGTAAACTAGATACAGACAGGAATGTGGTGTATCTATTGTAAACTAGATACAGACAGGGATGCGATGTACCTATTGTAAACTAGATACAGACATGGGTAGACTGTACCTATTGTAAACCAGATATACACTGCCTGAAATATTAAGAAAAACAAATGATTGGATGAGATGGGAGTGTTAAGGTGGTAGACATAGCCATCGCTTACCAGGTTCACCACTAACAACACCACCGCTATTGCCACTATCATGTCCACTACCACCACCATCACTTACCTTCGTTTTTTCCTACTTCCTCTCCTGTGTTGATCAGTGGCCTCACCACCACCACCTCCTCCATCATCATCATCATCATCGGAAGACACAGATAAACCATCTTCAGTTATGTCATTGAGTGCATTAGACAGAAGTTGTCGAAGCTAAATAAACAAAGAAAAAGAAAAACCTAAATACTTAGGTACAGACATGGCTGGGTGGTTAAGGTGTTCACTTCACAACATAGGTGTAGACATGGCTGGGTGGTTAAGGGGTTCACTTCACAACATAGGTGTAGACATGGCTGGGTGGTTAAGGGGTTCACTTCACAACATAGGTGTAGACATGGCTGGGTGGTTAAGGGGTTCACTTCACAACATAGGTGTAGACATGGCTGGGTGGTTAAGGGGTTCACTTCACAACATAGGTGTAGACATGGCTGGGTGGTTAAGGGGTTCACTTCACAACATAGGTGTAGACATGGCTGTGTGGTTAAGGGGTTCACTTCACAACATAGGTGTAGACATGGCTGTGTGGTTAAGGGGTTCACTTCACAACATAGGTGTAGACATGGCTGTGTGGTTAAGGGGTTCACTTCACAACATAGGTGTAGACATGGCTGTGGTTAAGGGGTTCACTTCACAACATAGGTGTAGACATGGCTGTGGTTAAGGGGTTTACTTCACAACATAGGTGTAGACATGGCTGTGTGGTTAAGGGGTTTACTTCACAACATAGGTGTAGACATGGCTGGGTGGTTAAGGGGTTCACTTCACAACATAGGTGTAGGTATGGAAAGAAAGAGGTGAGAGAGGAAAGAAAAGAATGAAACTCACTTCTTCTTGTTGTTGTTGTTCCTCTTTCTGATATTCTTCTTCATCCTGTGACTGAAGAACTGCAGCATCAAAATTCATGCTCGTTGTGGTGGTCATGCTGGCACTACCATCAAACTTCTTTAAGTTTATAAAAGCATTTGACTTAAAGGGTTTTCAGGAATTCAAAGAAGCTGGCAGGGAACAGTTTACAGAGTAGTTAGCAATTCTGGCATGTTGGTATGGCAGTAACTCTGCTTCAAGAGAAAATGAAATATTAACACCTCTAGTACAACTTATCTAGTATCTCTCTCTCTATGTATATATATCATCATCATCATCATTTTACGTCCACTTTTCCCTGCTTGCAAGGGTGGGACGGGTCCTATTCAGCACAGCATCTCTCCACTTCGTCATCTCCTCCGTGAGCTTCAGCAATCTGAGGTCCGCTCCCACCACCTCCGCCCATGTTTTTCGTGGTCTACCTCTACTACGTCTTCCTTCAACTGGCATTTCCTGGCACTTCTTCACCCATCAGTCATCCTCCATGTGCATCACATGTCCATACCATTGCAGTCTCCTGCACACTACAATCTATCCCTCTCAGACAGTTTCTCTCTCAAGACATCCATGCTTGGTTGTTCACGCACATTGACATTGCACATCCAACGGAGCATGTTTGCTTCATTTCTCTCCAGCCGTCGCATATCCTCTGCAGTTGCTGCCCATGTCTCACTACCATGCAACATCGTGCTCCTCACACAGGCATCATATATATATAGTACAGATTACAGTTTAATCTGTACTAATAATAAATATTTGCTCTACGGGTTTATATATACTTTTATATATATATAACATCCATTTTTCTTGCTAGCAAGGGTTGAACATGTCATCGCAGATTGGTCAGTACTGAAGTAGAGCCACTGATAGTAAGGGTTGGACTGTTGACAATAGTGAAGGTGAGGTGTGGTGTGGTTAGAGTGTTGGACTGTTGACTACTGTGAAGGTGGCCTAGTAGTCCAGGCTGTTGAATTCACATTCATAAGGTCGTGTGTTTGATACCTCCACCAAATGGTGTGTTGAGCTTTTGAACAAGACACGTTGCGTTACATATGAGTGGGGCCCCTATCATTAAAACACCCGAAAAACTTCCTATGAGATGCCAACTTGTAAAACGCTAGTTAAACCTACACAGATGAGCTATACATTTAATTGAAGGGTTAGCCTGACCAAAACACATAATTTTCATCCCCCAAAAGGTAGCAGGTGTAGTAATTGAAGTTTCCCTTCATTTTCATTTATATTTCAACAAACTCAATGATAGCCGTTGAATTTGTTTTGTTTTTATACCGCACTGGTTGACACCAAATGCATCTACTTCTGGGTTAATCTTATCAACATAATTCTGGGGCAATAGTGAGGGGCTAAATACAATGGAATTTAAATAAACAAATAGAACCAAAATTTTTTTTTTAAGTTTCCTACATACATACCATTTCCATAGTAAAAGTAGTCCGACTGCAAACGTATGAAGCGAACTGTGGAATTATGCAATCCGTAGAAAACAGTACAAGAAATAGAATCTCAATGAATGGAAGAAGAAAAGAATGAGTTTTCTTCCAAGTATCAAAGAATTCTCCAAAATTGATATTTTATATCAGAACAGATTTTGGCAGCTTAACCAGAAAGACAAGAGGAAAATAGTAATAAATAGTTAAATTGAGAAAACGACCAAATATATTTTCTCCTTTTCTGATTCCCATTACAAGCTGGAACAAGATTAAAAGTTGATCCCCACCACCAACCGAAAACTATTGTGTAAAAGCGTGTTCATCAACTAGAACTGTTTAGTAATTATATATAATAAATATAGTAAGTGAATTTACCTGATTACATATAAGAGAGTGGTTGACAGCCAGCACTGGTTGAGGAATGCCGTGCAACAGACGATATGCTAGTCAGCTGGTATGTAATAAATAAACATACAGATAGACAGAGTAGAGAAAGAAATAGTTTAGGTAAGGAGGAAAAGAAAGATATAAGCAGCTGTCTGTTGGTCGTTGTTTTTCCTACCAGCGCAACATGCGAAGACATGTCCGAATTGTTGTATTAAAAGGGCGTCGCTCTCTCTCCCCGGATTCCATCCTACACAAGGCATATACAACAATTTGTATACACCAACGATTCTGAAATGTCTACTACCGTTAACCAATTTGACGAAATTGTTTATTTGTTTATTTAATCCGTATACTTCCTATAATGTATTCGATGTTTAAAGCAACCGCCATTTAAATAAATAAATAAATAATTCGGTGACGAGTGAAATCATGTCCCGTCTGGATTTTATGGTCCGGATAAAGAATAAATAACGTTTCCTTTCTTTACCGAAATTGGGTAATGGAAGAAGTTTGTTATTTCCACTCCATCCTGTCGTTTATTTCTTCTAATTCTTCATAGATTATAATCACTGTGCGATGAATATCAATCTCGACCAACAATATTTTCGATAGAAAGAAGAAAAAAAATAAGGATCTGTGAAATCCGTTGGATTTTATGGTCCAAATGAAAAAAAGAAATTCCTTTTGGGTTGCTATTAGTTTGCTATGAACAAACTATCTGAGCCATGGTCTGCATGTCAGCAGTGACAGTTATCAGCTATTTGTGAGTACAGTATGGACATTCAGCACATATTTGGAAAAAGCAACCCATTTGCTGATGTACTCTCTAGATCTCCCATTGACCCTGAACCCTACATAGCCTCGATAACAGAAGGTCTTGACTAAGAGGCTATGGCCATAGCTCAACAAAAAAATGTGATGTCAAGGCCTACTACACTACTGTCACTTCCCAACAACCCTCCTTTGCAATGTTTCCACCAGGAAACCACGATCAATTGTTGCATTAGCCTAGTGCCAAAAAGTTTTTGATATCATTCATGGACTTTCCCACACGAGTACCAGAGCCACATGGCGCCTGATGTCACACAAATTTGTCTGGCACGCTATGGCCAAGCTGTATCTCCTTCCAACAAGCCACAATCCATCAGCATATCAAAGCAACTCTTGGCGGCTATGAACTCCATTTGAGCCATGTCAACATTGACCTCGCTGACGCCATACCACCTTCACTTGGTTGCTCAAACCTACTGCCCATGGTGAACTGCATCCCTCGTTGACCTGAGGCCATACCTCTCCAAAACACAGGAAATTATCCACGCCTTCATTATGAAAAGGGTCACCTGTATTGGTGTCGCAGACATCTCATTTGACTGTAGACCTCAGTTCATCTTGAAGCTCTGGAATGACATGTGTGAACTATCTGGCATCAACACGAAACACACAACACAGCCTATCACCCCCAAGCCAACAGCTCAGTGGAGAGAATTCATTGCCGTGTAAAGGAATCTCTCATAATCAGACTTAATGGGCCCAACTGAATCAATGAGCTTCCATGGGGGGATACTGGGAATCCGCACCACCCCAGAGGAAGACCTCAACACTTCCTCCACGGAAATGGTCTACTGCACTCCACTTACTGTGTCAGGGGAATTCATTCGAAACATGAAGTCAGAACCAGATGTCAAAAAGTATCTTGAACAACTGACAGATGAGCACCAGTTCGCCCTAGTTTTATGTCAACGCACGTCACACTTAGGTCTGCTGTACCAGATGATATCCACAGGGTAAAGTTTGTTTTCATTCATCAATAACCATAGACAGGCTTGTTCCTCAATACACTGGTGAACTGCTTTGTGAGTTATGTTTCAGATCAAGTAGCAATGTACTGCTCATGGTAGCAAGTACAAGAATGAAGAGCTATGGTGATCAGGGATGGGGGTCTTTTGTAAGTAAACACCAGCTCTCTTGAGTAAGCTTCCCCTTTCAGTATCAACTCTACCATCTGCATCAGCTTTCAGATCAAATCTGCAGATTTATTTTCAGGAAATGCCAGCAGTGAATTCCTTTCAAAATCTTAGCGTTATATGTACGAAGGAAGGATTAAATCATATAGGAAGGTTAATTTGTTTTGATGGCTTTATAGCTCGATATGCTTTGGGTTAAAGTCCCACCCAGGTCAACATTGCTTTTCATCCTTTCGGGATTGATAAAATAAATACCAGTCAAATACTGGTCTGATATAATCAACTTAACCTTACTCCCCAAATTGCTGGCCTTGTGCCTAAATTAGAGCTATAAATAGCTAAATACCAGAACTTGACTGATGTTGTGTCAGTCTCTGTCAAAACCTATGTCGTCCTTGGTCACCAAACAAGCGTTTTCCTTCACAAAATTGGGAGGCGTGCATGCCACCTGATGAAGTCTGCTGGGTGTTTATCTTTTCTAACCAATAGGTGCTGAAATAAGTTCCTTTCTCCATATTTCTTGTAAAATGTTGTAAAACTACTGATATAAAATCTACACATAAAATGTTTGTTATGTAAATATTTACTTTTGAATAGTTAACTAAAGCATGAAAAACAACACTTCTGAAGTAAAAGAGTTCAAGAAAACAACTTTAATCATAACAAATAAATTAGTTCATGAAAAGTTATTTTAATCAAAATTATAGTAATGAAAGGGATGTCAAGTTATTTCCCCATCAGCATGGGCCTAGGAGGTTTTATTAAAAAAAACTAGACCACATATGACCTGTTGTGTCATATTCACTTAAAAATTATTTTTTTAAATCATGTCCACTTAAAAATTATTTTTAAATAATCAAAATATGTACAGACATGTATCATCATTTCATTTTCATTTTACGTCCGCTTTTTCCCTGCTTGCAAGGGTGGGACGGGAACTGATTCTGGCTTGATTTCTACAGCTGGATGCCCTTCCTAACACCAACCTCATTTACAGTGAGTACTGGGTGCTTTTTTGCCGTGGCACCTCCACGACCACTTTGCAGTGGAATGATATGGACCCCAGTCCCTATCATCTCATTTCTACAGCTGAGTAAACTGGAGCAATGTGAAATAAAGTGTCTTGCTCAAGAAAACAACACATCACCCGGTCTGAGAATTGAACTCACAACCTTTCGATTGCAAGGCCAATGCTCTAACCACTAAGCCATGTGCCTCCATCATCATCATCATCATCATCATCAGGTTTAGCGTCCGTGTTCCACGCTTGCATGGGTTTGGACGGGGGTTTTCCCACTTGAGGCAAGAGTGGTTGTCTTGCTCGCATAGGACTGTCTGGCGGGTTTTCTACAGTTGGATGCCCTTCCTAACACCAACCACATTTACAGTGTGGGGCTGGGAGGTTTTTACCGTGTTGCCTACACGGCCACATTACAGCGTGGACTGTCTGGCGGGTTTTCTACAGCTGGATGCCCTTCCTAACACCAACCACATTTACAGTGTGGGGCTGGGAGGTTTTTACCGTGTTGCCTACACGGCCACATTTACAGCGTGGACTGTATGTTTTTTGTCGTGACACCTACACGATCTCATTTGTTTCGGCCTGGATGTTGTGGGACCAACATAACTTTACATTGAAAGGGGCGGTGTGGGTGGGGTGGAGGTGGTGGGACGGGGGTGTGTTTTGATAGAGGTGCCTACTGACTGTAGTAGGTTTTTACTTTGTATTTAGGTAAGGCGGGTCTTCTCTATTACTGAGTACCGCCAAAGGTCTCGGTCCAGTGACATTGTCTTGGAGAGGTGTAAGCGTGTGAGGTCGGAATTTATCAGCTCGTCCCATGTTTTTCTGGGTCTGCCTACTCCGTGGCTACCGTCTATCTTTATTGCCCTGCACTTTGTTATACAGCTGTCGTCTTTCATGCGCATCACGTGACCGTACCAACGTAGCCTTCTCTCGAGTAAACAAAGTGAAATAATATATAATGTAAAATAAAATTGGTAGCCCCATATATATGTGTGTGGGGGGAGGGAGGTCTGAGACCTTCCATTTTCCTTCTCTCTCTATGATTCTCTTTCAATCTACTCTCTCACAACCACTATCTTTTTCTCTCTATTTATGAAGGTACCCGAAAAAACCTGTATATCGGGAACCTGTGCTCTGATTCACATGAAACTTGCTTTATTCCATTTGTATTCCCATTTCAGGATCAACTTCCTTTCAAAGTATTTTCCCATTATGTGCTGTTTTGGCTGTATTACATTACAGACAAGCACACAATCACAAAGTTTTAGTAGTTTTCAAGTCAATGTTTTAAATGAGGATACCCTTCCTAACACCAGCCCTTTTAATCGCCCTACACAACATTGATTATCCATCTCTTAAATCATGTCAACACTTCAAATATTTAGGAATGGTAACATTCCTTGATTTTTTTTACTAAAACCATGTTGTCAGTTTCTTCAAGTGCTTCAATGAAAATAAACATAGTGTTATTGAGGCGTTTTGGCAAAATATCGAGGAGAGTTCGAACCTGTTTTGTCCGTTCCTGGTGACTCAAGATGAGATTTTTATGTGATTCATGGAGAATATTTTTGCTATATAAAATATCAATAACCCCTTCTACATCAATCATATTTTTCACAAGATAAACTCGTAATTCTTTTAAAATTTGTTTATCTTTGTCATTCGTAACAGTTTTCCTGTGGTCATTCGTAACAGTTTTCCTATTATTGTCTTTAGAAGCTTCCATAACAATTTTCCTGTTGTCTGATAAATTTGGTATCAATGCAAGACTATTGTTGTCTTTAGAAGCTTCCATAACAATTTTCCTGATGTCTGATAAATTTGGTATCAATGCAAGATTATCATCATCATTGCCTTCAGTAGCTTCCCTACCAGTTAACTTTAAAGCAATGTGTCCATTACCAGTAGATTTTAAAGCAGAACAGAACATTTGAAACTCTGCAATTGTTTTCTTGTTAAGATAATCAAGTAGTTTGCGTATTTTAAAACTATCAAGACTGCATGAATCGAGGTCTTCTTTCAATGAAAAGGAGAGTGCACCATCAGAAATTAAAATATCAATTATTTCATCGATATCCAATATATTCTCAACTATAAATGGTCTATGCCGTCGGAGCTTTTCCCTGTAATAAACATCCATATTGAATAATGGAGATTTTCTTCTGTTATCACTACAAAAAAAAAGTAATGTAAAATTTTAATCTTAGGTTGTTCAGAAATTAATGCAAGTTTTGTTATTTTTTTCAACATTTTTTCCCATGAAATGGAGTGGGGAACAAAAGATTCTCTTGCAATCAAATTCTGCTACCTCTTCGATTTTCGATCTAAGGCTGGGAACTGCTGAAGCAATAATTTGATACTCTACTCAATATAATTTCGTTTACACTATCAAGCAGCCACCACGAAGCTAACCTTAGTGGCCTCTGAGATTTTGACAGAGCGAACGGCCATCTGCAAATTCTCGTGTTCCAGAGACAGAATAAGCGATAGTGATAAATAGCCGGCTCCCAGAGTCAATGAAGGCAGTTGCAGAGTTCCTGCCGACCAGCTAAGATGTAGTGGTTAACTGTCTCACATACTGACTGACCCCTTTGAGTAAGTCTGTTTCTCTATCTCAGCCAGGCCAGCAAAATTCATCCCATCAACAGAAGTTTGATAAATACATTTTAATAATACCTTTGCAGGCAAACGTATTCACATGGTGTTGCTAGAGTGCCGAAATAGCGAGGTGAACATGCGATCAGGGAGATCCAATCCGGACTCGTGTGGAGGCGCATAGATAGGTCCCTCATACATCATACCTGACATACATCACAGAATGCAAACGTAGTTGTTTGTTCTTAATGTATTGTCGTATAACTTCGACGGAAGTTATATCTAATAAATGATTGAGGCCAGGCGACGACGAGGCTAAGGCATTGAAACAAATGGGGTCACAAATGAGACACACCTAAAGGACAAAAAAAAGATAAGACCGTCTGGAGTGGTATGTGTTAGTCCTATTGGGTAACCCGAAACAGGCATAAAAGTATGCAAAAAATTAAAAGACAACTGAATAAAAAACGTTTTTACCTTTGAATGTTTAATTTATACTGAAAACTTTCAAATGATTTACAAGTATCACATCGTATGTTCCCTCTCTTCGAAACGTAATGAAGTGTCCGCCTTAACGTAACTCAACAGGAAGTCATTGTAGTAAATGATGATTCGTTCCATTTGCTTATTTTTAGATTGGGAAAACCCAGTAACCTAGTTGGTTCGACAACTGTTTTTTAAATCTGCTTTTTCATCGTTTTTAAACGATTAGAAAATGGTGGCAAATTATGAGAGTCGTTAGAATGGTGAATAAAATACTTTGTGGTATTCATTCCGGCTCTCTGCTTTCTGAGTTCAAATCCCACCGAGGTCAACTTTACTTTCATCCATTTAAGGTCGATAAAAAAAGTACCAGTCTTTTACTGGGGATCGATTCTTCCTCTATATATCTCTCTCACTTCAATTATCTCTCGGGAGATTGGCAGTATCGGTAAAAGGTCGGATGCCAGGGTTTGCAGCATAGAGTTACGCCCCTTAATGGTGTGAGTTCAAATCCTGCCGAGCTTCACTTTGCATTTCATCCTTACGGGGTCGATAAAATAAAGTACCAGTAATCTACTGAGATAATTGCTGGCCTGTGCCAAAGGTAGAAACAATTATCTCTCTAAGGCGGTGTTTTATTATTATAATTTTTTTTTTTATGAGGGGGACTTGTTGAAAAGCACCAAATTGGTGACTGGCGTGAATATGAGGTGATGCTCATGGGGAGGGTACTTCATTGTTCCACCGTCGTAGCCTCGCCATCACTGGAGCCGAAGTAACGCTTGAAAAAGCGATTCTAGGTAAACTCCACCACCCCTTTGTTGAGTGTGTGAGTCTTCTCCCATTTCTTAAATATATTTTTTTAATAAAATCTAAATTGTATATATTTGTATGTGAAATATAAGTTAGGTGTGGACGAATTTAAAGAGAGAGATATTTCAACAGCGAAGACTAATTTGGTAACTGTAATTACGCATGCGCACCTGTCAAACTATTTCAGTTTTGGAATGGCGACGACGTCTGGAGCGAAAGGAGGAAGACGGCTTCCTCTGTTCTCAGCAACAGATGTTGACTGTCAAACCAACAATATCTTTTGGAAAACTGAAGGTGAAGGATTTCTTTCTTTATGTTTATTCGTTGGGGGTTTTCTTTTCTCCCTTAAAAAATACAAAAGAAACATCTAGTTTTATTTGGGTTTTGTTGTTGGTTTCGTTTCGTTGTCCCAATAATAATAATTGTCTCTGATTTATGCTAAAGGCCAGCAATTTAGGGAAGGAGAAAGGCGATTAAATCGACCCCAGTGCATTACCGGTACTTTATTTTTATCGACCCCATAAGGATGAAAGGCAAAGCTAACCTCGAATGGAATAATAATAATAATTATTATTATTGTGACAACCAATTATTATTATCATTCTGCATTTGACACAAGGCCGGTGATTTCGGGGTAGGGGAAAGATGATTATATTAAACCCTGAAAAGACGAAAAACAAAGATGACTTGGGTAGGATATAAACACCGACTCTCGTCTGTTTATTATACAGGTTTCTTTATTAGCCAAGACGATACTGTGTGGCTTTTGTGTGTAAAAGAAAAGTTATACCCCTCGCCCATAAAAAGCCGTAAGAATGCAAACAATCCCCCCTGTAGGGATGGGATAAAGATTCCGAGGGTCACTCGTGAAGAAAACTCCTTAAAAACCACGAAAATGTAGGGGTTGATTAGAAAACCGGCTGGAGTTAGGGGTAACAAAGTGGCATGTTTAGACTTGTCAACATTAAAACTAAGTTTAAACAAGTTGAAGATTGACAAAAACAGTTTTTACGTGGTCTCTGCAAAATTTGCTAGAGCTAATAACTAAATCTACCCCTAATTGCACCCTAGTATATTAAAAAAAGAGGGACACGTTGGATAATGAATGATCGTAGTTCTGCTCAATCGGAGCTGACATCAGCAACAACAACAGCAAGATAAATACGAACGACGGGGGAGCCTTGATATGACCACTATACCTGCTAGAAATAGTAGCCACATATCGCTTAAATTATATCAAGAGGAGGACAGTTCGTTTATGGCTTTGATTATAGTTTACAGTAAATATGTAGGAGCTAAATAACAATGGCATGAGTAAATAAATATAAATGCTATCTATAAACTAATCTACACAGTGTTCCTATATTACAGATTCAAGTGCTGCCCATGCATACATACCTGGTAAGATTTTCATTGAAATTTGTTTCTATTTCAATTATTTATAAGATAGAGAAATGGGGAACTGTAGTCCACTCATTACCATATTTCTAATGAAAGCAGTGCTAGATTTAGGACAAATGAGGCCCTGTGCTAGTTATGAGGCTCTTTTCTTGGGCCCTGGAGGAGGTAGGCTTGGTAAAAGAAATTTTTGGGGGGATGGAAGATGGGCTTCTGGTCAACGGGGCCCTGTGCTTAAGCACAAAGGTGAATCCAGCACTGAATGAAAGACACTGTCTATGTCTTTAACCCTTTCATTACCATACTTCTAATGAAAGACACTCTCTGTGTCATTAACCCTTTCATTACCATATTTCTAATGAAAGACACTACCTTTGTCATTAACCCTTTCATTACCATACTTCTAATGAAAGACACTGTCTATGTCTTTAACCCTTTCATTACAATATTTGTAATGAAAGACACTCCCTATGTTGTTAATCCTTTCATACCATATTACTAATACTGTCTATGATTTGAAAATAATGAAAACTTTGGAGAAATTTAGCTACCTAACCAACTTTCTTATTATTAAGCTGATATTTGTAACATAACTGCTTTTATAAGATGCACTTGAAAATTATAAAACTATGACTGCATCACATTTTCTTTAGCTATAGGCTCAGTTCAGTACATTTTATCAATATTCGTTTTGGCTTTTGGGGGGGTTTTTTTTGTCTATATTTGATTTCCTCTGTTTTGTTGTTAGGTGTCGATATGAATGGAAACAAAAGAACCAGAAACTTGAAATGGAAGCCATCTAAGGAAGTACATTTTAAATCTCCTCTCTTCACTAATAGTCAACATACAGAAAATGTAACTTCTTTTCCAGGAGAGCCTGTAAGTAGAGTTTTTCTTCACTCTTTTACTGCTTAGAGTTAGGGTTCGTCTCAGTTTTACTCTATCAAACTACCCCCATAAATTATCTGTGTTAGATAATTTATGGGGAGTTATTTGATAGAGTGTCACATCTAGGTGTTTTCTGAATCAGGTATTTTGTAGTTTTATTCCTAATCTTTGATTGCAAAAACATATCCTTCAAAGTGAGAGCCATTATAGCAGTTGTTGGTCCAAAACGGACTACTTTGCTTATCAATATTACTCTCACTTTGGTGCTTCCTGGCAACATAACCATGCATGCTTTCTAGCTGATCAGCATGCTGCAGTTTTTCACCCATGAATCCATTGCGGTATTGCTGTGCAATTTCCCTGGGTGTGAAGAGTTTTTGGTTATCATGCAGGGAGTATTTCTCACGGAGTTCCTTCCCAATCTCACCATTGATGCTGTATGGTTTTGCTGTAATACAGGGACAGTAATTCGTTTGTATCTCTTTCAACCACATTTCATCTTAGTCAAATTTCTTTTTCTCACCCCATATTTTTCTCCAGAAAGACATTCTTTCTGGAATGGGACCTCAGTGATATTTATTGATTTGTCCCTCATATCTCTATAGATTGATGTTTGATTTCCACTGAGTCATTTTCCTTTCTGCCACTCTCTTCTGATAGTTAAAAGGGCCAGCCTTGTCCTACCAAATTTCCCTGAGTAGGCTCTCCACTTTCTGTGTTCAAATCCTGCTGAGATCAACTTTGCCTTTCATCCATTCGAGGTCAATAAAAAAAATACCAGTCAAGTACTGGGGTCAATTCTTCCTCTATATCTCTTTCTCACTTCCATTCCCTCATTATCCTTATCTGGAAGAAATCTGTTGTATTCAGACAGGGAGAGGAGATGAGCTCCACTAGATTTTAAAATTCCCTAGAATTGCCTTATGTCAATATGCTGCCCCTACAACTCCCTCCTCAAAAGTTAAGTACCATGCATTGTATCTAACATTCCAACAGCTCTGCTAATTAGTCACCTCATTTGTATATAATTATTGTTTATAACATTTTCTGAATTTTAGATTTCCTAAAATTTTACAACTTTTTTATTCTTTTTTTTTTTATGTTTTCTCTAAGATGTCTGAAAATAAAACCAGTCGAGTGCTTGATAAAGCAGCAGACTCCACTAAACTACACAATTATGACATTTCTAACAATGAAACTTGTAAAATATTCCTTAAAGACTTATGTCAGGATGACAAACTACGTGTAGCTCATCTGATTTTAGAACTCGCTAAGTAAGTTTTAACTCTTCTTTTTTCATAACTTAAGAAAATGTTATGTCAAGTTATGTTGAAGGGTTTAAATTTATATGAACCCTTTAAACTGGGGAGTTTTGTTTCATAGAACTAGAGGCAGCTTTGGTTGGGTTGGTATTAAAAGTGTTAATCTGGTGTTTGAAGTATAACTAAACTCTTTGTATTTTGCAGTAAATATATAAAAAAATGTGTTTGTTAATTCAAATGTTTATCTTTACTAGTGCACAGATCATTCTGAAAATTTACAGTAAACTAAAGTAAAACTAATATTTAATGTGATGCTTTCATAAAACTTATTTGTATTTTTCAAGACGGTCTTGTTGATGTGGTTTCATGTGGGACAGGATGTTGAGTTATCAAAGGTTTTTTTTTTTTACATAGAATTATCATGGTAGATTTTTAGATAAATATAAACAACTTATAACACATTTTTGTGTGTAGGTATTTAAAAAAATGTATTTCTGTAATTTTATCAGTTTACCATTTATTCTATGAAGACATCTATTCACTGTTAGCTTGATGAAAATTAAAAGACTTAAAATTGTGTTTTGTCTTACATTTCTAGACTTGGTGATGAACGAGACAGCGCCAAGGAACAGTTAAGCAAAGAACGTGGAGATTTTAAAGTTCAAATAAAACATTTAACAGGACAACTTAAAACACTCACAGATGACCATAAACGTAAATCATTTATTTCTAGCTTAACCCTTTGGCATATATGATATATAATGTAGTTTATATATATATATATAATGTAGTTAGTTAGCAGGGAAAAGTGGACATAAAATGATGATGATATATATATGTGATATATAATGTAGTTATATATATATGTGTGTGATATATAATGTAGTTATATATATGTGTGTGTGTGATATATAATGTAGTTATACTTGTCTATTTTATGTAGAGATTCTGTGTAAGATGATGGACTGCCAGCACTTGTTAAGTATTTACCAACACATCCTCACTGAAGTACAGGAACAAAAGACAACCCAAACACCTCATCAGACTACTCAACACCTCAATACCAAAGTATGTTTATTGTAAATATTTTTTATATATGTACCCCACCCCCAACTCCTTTTTATGATAGTAATTTGAGGGAAATTTAGCTGCTATCTCTAGTTGGTCAAGTGTTTGTGTACAGAGTGTAAATTGGTAGAATTGTTAGCATGATGTAGACTTTGGTGTTTGATAAATAATGTTGATTGGTTCAGATATAGGGATGTATAAGATTTAAGTGGGAACTGCTATATGTTGATCATCTAGTATGTACAGTTGAATCTATGGTAGATACATTTGGAAAGAAAACCTTGAATCAAGAAGCTTCAAAGTAGATTTCCCAGATATTGGAGTCTGTTTTGATATTTAAACAAGTTGAGGTTCTTTTCAGTTTTTACCTTTGATTTTCATTCATTTTAAGGTAAATACTGCTATAGGCTTTGTTTCTCATGATTTTCTGAAAAAATTTAGTCTTGAGTAAAAATATAATTTTTTTTTTTTTTTTTGTATGAAAGCTTTTCAATATTTAATTTTCACTTGTCCTTTAAATTGAACCATTTTCTGTTCTAGGAAAATATGCAACATGGCAAAACTTCCCCAGACTGTTCATGTGAACATGCTTTAAAACAACAGCCTGTTTACAACAGTGCAGAATATGTATCTAACCAAGTGAAACAGTGTAGTCCACCTTCAGAGAGCTATAACTCTCACTCAAGATCCTGCTTTTCTTTACCAGCTACAATGCCTCTTTCTGAGAATTCTAACAATTCCAATATCTCAAATCCATGTAGTACAAAATCTTTAAATATTTATTCACAACAAAGGCTTCTACATCACAAAAGACCTAACTTGGCCTCTCATGTTGTTAGACGAGATTTAAAACCTGCTAAATATATATTCAAAACTAGCCCTAATGATGAACCAAAAAAGTGTGCTAGGGTAGAAATACTTAGAGAAAGACCTTCAGAAAATTTCCAAGAGTTAGGGTTGAAATCTGACCCTTCTGAAAAAGATGGCACTAGCTCAAATATTAACTTTGGTTATGATTTGGTTAGAGATAAAATATATATTTCTAAAACCAGACAGCCACCCCCTTTGTCTGCAGAGAAAATGATATCCTCAAAAGATTGTTTAGATACACGAAAGAGTAGAAGTCATAGATTATTTGGCCCTCTTCGGGAACCTATTATGTCAAGTACTCAAAGGAGCTCAGAATTTGGATATAGTGGCTCTGTCTGTTCACAAAACACAGTTGATAATGTTGCAGGCACTAACATCAGTAAGAATTATTCACAATCTGCTCATAGTCTTCCAGAGACCCTACTGTCATATAAAAAACTTCAACCTCTTAATTCTGCTGGTATATTACTTTCAAAGGACAATCCCCTTGACAATTATATAGAAGGGAAAACATCAACACTTTGTTCATCTGTGCAGAGTTTACCAAATGTTTTATTACAAGCTGCATATTCCAGGAACTCAGATTTACACAATAAAGCTGTTCTTTGTGACAAAACCAATGAGGAAGGCTTACATAACACATCATTTCAGTCGAACAGTTCTAAAATATCTCAAGCTGATTTGTTAACAAATAGTGTAAATGCCGAACAATTTTGTCAAATGGATTTCGAAGAACGCCGCCAGTTTCTTGTGAAGCAACGAGAACTCCTGAACGAGGAACGGAATCATCTGATGTCCATTCTGAATCATCCAGACATCAAACCTCTCGAACTCAACTCTATTTCTAATTGTAGTAAGTTCTTTATATCTCTCTCTCTCTCTAATATATATATATATATATATATATATCATCATCTTCATTTAACGTCTATCTTCCACGCTAGCATGGGTTAAATGGGAGTTGTCCCACTTGAGGCAAGGTTGGTCGGGTGTCCGTGTCTCACTCGTATAGGTTTTCTATGGCTAGATGCCCTTCCTAACACCAACCACATTTACAGTGTGGACTGGGAACTTTTTACCGTGTTACCTACACGACCTCATTACAGCGTGGACTGTTTTTTTGTCGTGACACCTACACGATCTCATTAGTTTGGACTGGATGTTGTGGTACCAACATAACTTTATAGAGAAAGGGTGGTGTTGGCGGGAGTGGGGTAGTGGGTTGGGGTATGTTTGGTTTGGAGGGGCCGAATGTCTGTATGTGGTTGATGGCTGAGAGAAAGGAGTACTCAATACTAAAGTAGAGTTCTTGTCTGATGACTCTGTAATAAACAGGCGAAACTCCAGAGTAACAAGACTCACTTATATGTAAATATATATGAGAGTGTGTGTGTGTGTGCAGAAGTTTCCAGTAATAAAGAAGCTCCATAAGATGTATTGAATATTATTTTGTTATGCACCCAAATATTTTAAACACATAGGCACATGGCTTAGTGGTTAGAACATTGGCCTTGCAATCGAAAGGTTATGAGTTCAATTCTCAGACCGGGTGATGTGTTGTTTCCTTGAGCAAGACACTTTATTTCACATTGTTCCAGTTTACTCAGCTGTGAAATGCGATGATAGGGACTGGGGTCCATATCATTCCACCCCAAAGTGGTCGTGGAGGTGCCACGGCAAAAAAGCACCCAGCACTCACTGTAAATGAGGTTGGTGTTAGGAAGGGCATCCAGCTGTAGAAATCAAGCCAGAATCAGTTCCCGTCCCACCCTTGCAAGCAGGGAAAAAGCGGATGTAAAATGAAATGAAAAAAAAAATGAATTCTAATTTTTAACTGTATTAAATTTTAAATACATTAATGTAAACTGCTAATTAAATTGAGTGAAAGTGATGGCAAATATAACTGCTAACATTCTATACATGTGACCACATTAACAAGACATTCTTGAAAAGTACAAAACAGTACTGCATCACATGAAATATTAGTCATTACTTTAATATTGAAAATTTTCACAACAATCTGTTCACTCGTAAAGATTCTATAAATATTTGAATTAAGAAACCTAGGCTTGTTTCCACTAAATTTTTTGAGGATGTTAAAAATTAAGGTATTTTGTTTTAGAAAAATCTCTAGCAGAAATATCATTCACTAGTCAACCAACGCCGTCTAGGCCCCAACAAAAAGGGAATTCTAATATTCAGAAAGACATAGAAGTCTTGGAGCCTGAGACTTTGGTGAAAGGGGAAAGTGAATTCATGGATCTCTCTAATGGAGCTGTCTGCACTCCTAAGTAAGTTACACCCACTTTCTCCCTCTCACTCTTTCTCCCTTCAGGGATTTCTCTAATGGAGTTGTTTCCACCCCTAAGTCTCTCTCTCTCTCTCTCTCTCTCTCTCTCTCTCTCTCTCTCTCTCTGTCTCTCTGTGTGAGAGAGAGAGGGGGTGAGAGAATTACAATTTGATACTAAACTGGCCCAAACCAGTTTTAATTCTAAGAAATAAAACCCGTAATGAAATAATTAATAATTTTAGTAAGTCCCTCAAAATTCTTCATTAATTAATTGAACTAAGTGTATTTCAATAGAAATTTAGTCAGAAATGGATTAAAATGTTGTTGTTAATTAATACTGAGTGTAATTGTATTAATACTGAGTGTAATTGTATTAATACTGAGTGTAATTTTATTAATATTTAGTGTGTGTGTATTTCCCAGTGCCAGAGATCTGCCAAATCAGCAAAATATTGAAGATTCCTGCAGTGTTACTTCTGAAGTCAGCATCAGTTCGAAGTAAGTTATTGATCTATTGATTAGACAGACTAGTAGACCAGTGTCATCAATAATAACGGCAGTGTATTAGTAGTGTACTAGTGTCATTAATAGTGACAGTAATGACCACAACAAGAAGTACCCAGTCCACCCTGTAATGTGGTAGTGCTGGTGCCACAAGAAGCACCCAGTTCACCCTGTAATGTGGTAGTGCTGGTGCCACAAGAAGCACCCAGTTCACCCTGTAATGTGGTAGTGCTGGTGCCACAAGAAGCACCCAGTCCACCCTGTAATGTGGTAGTGCTGGTGCCACAAGCAGCACCCAGTCCACCCTGTAATGTGGTAGTGCTGGTGCCACAAGAAGCACCCAGTTCACCCTGTAATGTGGTAGTGCTGGTGCCACAAGCAGCACCCAGTTCACCCTGTAATGTGGTAGTGCTGGTGCCACAAGAAGCACCCAGTTCACCCTGTAATGTGGTAGTGCTGGTGCCACAAGAAGCACCCAGTTCACCCTGTAATGTGGTAGTGCTGGTGCCACAAGAAGCACCCAGTCCACCCTGTAATGTGGTAGTGCTGGTGCCACAAGAAGCACCCAGTTCACCCTGTAATGTGGTAGTGCTGGTGCCACAAGCAGCACCCAGTCCACCCTGTAATGTGGTAGTGCTGGTGCCACAAGAAGCACCCAGTTCACCCTGTAATGTGGTAGTGCTGGTGCCACAAGCAGCACCCAGTCCACCCTGTAATGTGGTAGTGCTGGTGCCACAAGCAGCACACAGTTCACTTTCTAATGGGGTAGTGATGGTGCCAAAATAATTTTCTAGAATTAACACAAGAAATTTGCTTGAATTATATATATATAATATGGCAATTCATGTCATCCTCCTGCTTCTTGTGGATACTACAGAAGCGTCAAAACACAACACTTGAAAGCTATTTCTAAATTTGAAATTTAAATTAAAATTTAAAGTGATAAGACTGGAACGTTTTACTCTGAGAGTTCCCCATTCTCTGATGAAGGGATTTTTAAATCCTGAAATATTAAGACGAAAAAAGATAATAAATACTAGATAACACAAACCTTTTCGTTGCCTTCATTTTACCATCCATTTCACATTGTCTTAACCATCTTAAACTTACCATTACTACATTATATTTTACCATCCATTTCACAGTGTTAAACATCTTAAACTTACCATTACTACATTATATACTATACACACTGTTTCAAGCAAACTACAACTTTCTAGTATTTTCTACAATTATATTTATATATTATTTTCAGACAATCTTCACTTTGTTTGGCAGATTTGATTGATTCTATTGAGTCAGACACTCCTCTATCCCACAGACAATATTCTACAAAAACTTCTTACAAAATATCCCCAAAACACCAGAACACTTTTCGATCAGATAAATTGGAAGAAAAATTTGAAAATGATATTTTAAAGGACATTTTCTTTTTAAACTAATTCATGAATTGATCAACATTTTCTTTTTAATAAAGTATGGGTGGGAAGACTCTTTTTCTTTTATATTCCATCTGGAATTTATGTATATTTTAAGTTATCTATTTTTTTTTTTTTTGTTGAAGGGGGCGAAATATGAATTTGTGAATATATTTTTATTTTATAAACTATGTCTCAGATTTTTATTTTTTTCGTATTTTTTATTTCTGGAAAATTTTGAAATATTTCTTTTATACATTTTCATTAAATTAAAATATTGTATGTAGCTGTGTTGGTTATAAACTTGGCTGAACATACATATTTGATTCAATGTGATCAAGTCAGTCGTGAGTTATTGCTGTTTATGTACAGACGTGTTTATAACCTCTGTTACATTTGTGATGAAGAAAAATATCACACAACGATATATCATAGAATTTTCTGTGAAACTCAATAAATCTGCCTCCAAGCCATTTAATTCTTTCCATAAAGCTTATGGAAATGCCACTCTATTGAGAAGTAAGGTTTTTAAGTGGCACAAAGCTTTCAAAGAGGGCCAAGAAAATGTTGAAGATGAACCTTGTTCTGGAAGGCCAATCCCATCAACAAATGAACAAAATGTGGAAGTGGTGATGGCAAAAGATCGTCAATTAAGTGTTAGGATGATTACAGAAGAAAAATGCAGTTCACAGAATTTTAACAGACCATTTGTACAAAACTTGTCTTCTTTTCACTCACATCTTACTAATTTTAGAATATTCTGAGAAGAGATGGCCACTAGAAATAGTGGAATAAGTCAGATAAACATTGCCAGCTAAATTATTTATAGAAATATAAAAATACACTGAAGCGAGAACTAAACTAAACAGTGAGTGTGTTTTATTATATATTTCTGGCAATATGACATGACCCTCCCCAAATATAACAAGAAAAGAAAAATCTTTCTTTTTGTCTTCTCAACAGACTTTGTATGCCAACCATCCACTGATGTTGACCAAGAGAAATGTAAAAGGTGGCACAGCTTGACTCTAGTGTCATCACAACTCATACACACAATATATATATACTATAAACACCATATATACATACTATATATCATCATCATCATCATGGATTAACATCTATCTTCCACACTAACATGAGTTAGACGGGTTTGTCCCATTTAGAGGCAAGTAGGGTCTGGTGACCGTGTCTTGCTCATATAGGAGTGTTTCTATATATATATACATATAAAATACTAGAATATGGGTGGATTATATCCGTAGTGGTAGAGCACTCAGTCCAAGGGACGAGTTTGGTAGAAGTAGTTCCACAACAGTTCACCATACCAAGAACAACTGTTTCACCTTATTCAGATACTCAGCTCGAACTGAATATCTGAATAAGGTGAAACAGTTGTTCTTGGTATGGTGAACTGTTGTGGAACTACTTATATATATATATCCATCCCCACAATATATAATGTCCAAGAGAAAGTGATGGGCTGATACCATTTGATACCGATGTTGTCATCACATCTTTATTTTATTGACTATAAAAGGATGAAAAACAAAGTTGACCATCAAACAACTTGTCTGGCACTCTACCACTTCTGAAAGTCTACCTGAACTAAACAACAACAACAATAACAGCCATTTCTGATTTGTGCACAAAGGCCAGCAATTTTGGGGAAGGGGAAAGTTGATTAGATCGAAACCACCCAGTACATTACTGGTACTTTATTTTATTGACCCCGTAAGGATGAAAGGCGAAGTTAACCTCAGCAGCATTTGAACTCAGAACGCAAAGGGACGTAACTTTATGTCGCGAAGCATGGTATCCGACACTCCACTGATTCTGCTGCCATAAAAGGCAATGTTGTGATGTCAAAGAAATTAGTCAGCTGGTTGTTGCTAGGTAACAGCTGTTGTTGTTAGTTACATAGAATCACAAAACCTCAGTCAGCTGGCTGTTTATTTATCTCAAGACAGCCATACAGTACATATATATATATATATATATATATATATATGCAGTACACATAAACATACTAAATACAGAAACACACACATACTAACAACAAACGCACACAAATTCAAAATGTCTTCCAAGAAGAAATCAGGAAAAGCAGACAAGAAAAACAACAAAAAATTTGGTTTGAAATTATTTTTATATTTATTGAGTTCTAACAGTTTTCTGTCTTGTTTGACAAGTTTGTAGTAATGTAGACATATACTCCTTGTAGCTGTGGTGGTTGTTTTAGTCTGTCAGTGTGTCTATATCTACCAAGGAGTCTATCTGTCAATGTGTGCCTGTTATTTTGCTATGTAAAGGAATGTTCACAACTATATAACGATTGTTGTTGTTGTTGTTGTTGTAGGCAAAGGTCAAGAATTGGAAGATAAACTGCAGCAAACAACGGTTGAAATGAGAGCCATGGAAGATTATGTTGGTAAATATTGGTCACACATACACTTGATATATATATATGTGTATATATATATATATATATATATACACATACACTTTATATATATGTATGTGTGTGTATATATATATATATATATATATATATATTAAAAAGCTAAAACCTTTAAATTGCAGCTCAGCGCAAGTACTTGCTTATGAGGAGCAAAGCAGATGAGGAGGAATGGCAGAAACAAGTGAATCTCTTAAAAGTTGATATGGAGACACAGACAGGTGATTACAAGGCAATAAGTGCAGGTAAGTGATGTTACGGCCCTGGTGGCCAATAAAAGATTGTTATTATTATTATTACTAGTTGAATCCAACATTAACTCCTACACCACTGTCAGTTAAGATAACATTAAGAACTTTACTTAAGATGGAAGATTTTAATCTAAAGACAAACATTTTATAAGGAGTAGTGTTATATGATAAATGAAGGGCAGTTTTAAATAGTTTGGTATAAAAAAAGTTCCAGCAAGTTCTTCCACCTTGGACAGACTTATTTAAAATGGAGTTTGTACCTGATTTGTCCAGACTTTATCTTAGAACATTGCAGCAGTTTTAAACCCCTTTTATGGCCATTGTTTCATTGAATTGTGAGGTGAATGTGTACAGTATGTGTTTTGAGGTGTATGTGCTGTGCTGTATTGTGAGGTGAATGTGTCTGTGTTATGTTGTGTTCTGAGGTGAATGTGCTGTGCTGTGTTTTGAGGTGTATGTGCTGAGATGTGTTGTGAGGTGAATGTGACATACTTTTTCATCAAATATCTCCATAGATATGACACGGCAGTACAAAACACTGGAAGCAGAGATGACTGTAAGGATTCATCTTTTGGAAACCGAAATGGCTCATTATAAACAAAAACTGAGTAAGTAATCTTCAGTTGTTTTATTTCCTGGTTTGGTTTAAAGATAGAATTACTTAGTTATATATGGATGTTGTCATCAAAATTTAAGGAGTTCCTTCTTAGTAAGGAGTTCTCACAGCTGAATAACTAGTCCTAACTCTAAATACATGGCTTCATATATAGTCTATATCAGAGGTCCCAAACACATGATCCCAAAACTACTTTTCTATGGCCCACTGCAGAATAATTTTTGTAAATAATATTTTGCTAAAACTTAGATAGACAGAGAGTCAGGCAGTTAGATAGGTAGGCAGACAGACAAAGAGACAAGCAGGTAGAAAGGAGACGTTTAAATAAGGTAACAAAACTTAAGACTGCTCTTCACAGGTGAAACTGAAGCAGAGGTGGAGGCAGCCAAAAAAGAAAGAAAGATTCTTTTTATGCAAAAACAAGACGAAATTGTACTCCTTAAACAAAAGAAGAAGGCAATGGAAAATTCCTTTGAAAAAGTACTTCATGTAAGGGTTTACAGATATATACTTAATCCCTAATTCTCATTTAACTAATTTCTTAAACTTGCTGTCATATATTTAACCCTCTATTAACATTAACCTCCCCCGTTCTTCTGTCTTTTGTTAAGATTCATTTTACAATTATTTCTAAGTATTTTTCTAACATCAAATCACCCATCTTTACATCATCCTAACTTTAAACTATTAACTATTTCTCAATATTTAACTAACTTTAAACTATTAACTATTTCTCAATATTTAACTAATATTTAAAATGCCCAAGGCATGCTGTATGTAACTACAGCAGCCCTACAACTCCATCAGGAGTTACAAATGCAGACATATATTCATAAATGATGGCTGTATCTCAATTTTGAGAACTGCTGTCACTTGATCCTTTTCTCATATATGGGTGGCACGTACATAACCTTTTAGCCCTACCAATGACTGACATTTCCTCTTGGTGGGCTCACGTGGAGTCGGACACCAAACCAAGTGTCCCTGCGCATACATACATAAATACACATATATACTAAGACACACACATGGTAAAAACCCACAAAATTATTGACCATCTTGCCAACAACAACCCTGAGTACCTTTTTGATTTCCATGTGTCTAACACACGTGGACATGCCAACAAAGTCAGAAACATTTTTTCACGCTCAGTGTTGTTGAAGTATGGAACAAACTCCCTGCATCCGTTGTCAGCTGTCGAGACACTGCATCCTTTAAAACCTCCATGCTTCCCGAGGTTTGCCAACACTACACCTAATATTCCCCTCCACACACACACGCACATGTATATCATGACTCGTACACTATTCACTTCCCTGACATTTGTATATTAATCTATGTACTATACATGCACCTTTGATGAGTTGTAGTGCACCTGAGCACTGTACACAATAATTTCATTATTATTATTATTATTATGGGAATTTTTCATTGTTTCAATTTTCATTTTTATTGTTTATATATATATATATATATATATATATGTTTCTATGTCTTTTTCTTTTCTTATATATATAATAAAAATCTTTACACGCACAAAACCCACATCGTAGTGTCCTGTGCCATCTGTAATGTTTTTCTTGATGTCAGCCCTTGTGGCCAATAAAGAAATCATTATTATTATTATTATTATTATTATTATTATACACAAACATTTATTTATTTATTTTAGGAGGCTTTGGATAATCTTGTGTTGAAAGTGAACAGAGCAAACAAAGAGTGGGAGAAACGTTCCAGAATGATTCGACATAGCAACAAGAAAAATCTCCAAGATATAAATCCTCTCACTAATATCTGATATTTTCCATCCACAATGTCTACTTTACAAGGTATCCCTTTATCATTGTCAGAAGACAATTGAGTCCCCTTAATATTCTGTCCTGATGAGGTTATTATTAAACAGTTAGGGATTTACTTAGACACTGTTGGTCTTCTGCACCTTTGCCATTGTAGTCACAAGTCCAACACTTTAACCACACAGCTATTTAACTTCATTAACCCTTTAGCATTTATATTACTCTATATAATTGTTTATACTTTTGGTACAAGGCCAGCAATTATTCCAGTACATTACTGGTACTTTATTTTATCAACACCATAAGGATAAAAGGCAAAGTTTACCCTGGCGGAATTTGAACTCAGACTATAAAGGGCCGTAACTCTTTGCTGCAAAGCATGGCGTCCGACCCTCTACCGATACTGCCAATCCACTGCAGTATTTGTATTTGTGTCTTCAACCCTTTACTATTGTATTTTCACGGTAAAGACTTTACCACACATAATATCAAATCTATGAGATTTTGATATTATTTATTTTGAAAACAATACTTTAACGTTGGTATGAGCAGCCAGTTATGGCTGGTTTGAACAGGAAGAGGTGAGAGAATTCTGGCCAGATATGACCAGTTTGAATGCTAAAGGGTTAATATAGGAAGCAGGGATATATTTTTAAATAAAAATGCTTAAAATGAAGGAAAACATTAAATAATAATTGTATCAAACAATTTACTTTAATTTTAACCATTCAAAGTTTTACATAATGGCTTCTAAATATAGCACAAGGTCAGCAATTTTAGGGCTGCGTTATGCAAAGTGTGAGATGAGATCAAATCAGACTGAGTTCAGCTGGTACGTTGAGTCATTATTTGTTGTAAACTGAACAGAGGTTGTAGTATATTTGAGTGAAGGTTGTGACATATTGTCAACTTGCTGTATTCTGCACGTTGGTCTGTGTTAAGTAGAACAAATGAAGGAATTCCCGCTGGCGCTGTGTAAGTTTTACATGTTGACATCTTGAGAGAATATAGTTCCATGCAGCTATGTCATCACATTGGTCCTTCTGTAAATAGATAGATAGACATACAGAGTGTAAATAGAAAGTTGCAGATAGCTCAGGAGGACACAGGCTTCAGTTATAGCAGAGCTACTTCAAGGAAGTGCCCCAGTATGGTCACAGTTTAATGACTGAAACCAGCACTCCAAATAAAAACTGATACAGGGTAGAGAAGACGCTTTGGTCCGATAAGACGACAACTCTCGTGCTGTTGACATGAATAATGCATCCAGCCCCTGCTGTAAGGTGGTTGGTGAGAGGAAAGGCACTCAGCCAGTAAAACCTTGCCAAAAATATGCCAAGTACAACACATAAATCTCTTACTAATTGTGAAGGAGATGACAAAGGAATGTGACAAGGGGAGAGAGAAGCTGGACTGAGAAGGACCTGTTTAACCCATAAAAGTGTGGTACAACAGACATAAAATAATGATGATGATGATGATGATATCATTTATGTATCAGTTATTACATTATAAATATCATTTATTATATCACATATATATCATTTATATATATATATATCATATATATTATATATTATACAATATATTATATAGTATATATAATAAGTATAATTTATGATACCAGTAATATATGAGGAGACTCATATATCATTCACAGTTTCTTTGAAGAAATAAAACCAACAACGTTTGTCTTTCAACAACAGGGAATGAAAGAAGATGAGGCTGACTTACCATCATGAGATAACAAGCAACAATGATAGCACTTCTTGTACGACCAGCTTTACAGTGGACATAAACACACTGACCAATTTGTTGATATTGTCTAATGAACGACAGAGCTTCAGTGACCTGCCAAAAACTGGGAATTCCAAAGAAGTCTTCAACTTTTACTTGCAGAAAATCTACACCAAGATCATTCCATTCCTGATAAAGACAGCATTGGTATATATATATATATATATATATATATATATATATATATATATATGGAGAGAGAGATGGGGGAGAGAAAGAGCAGTGTTGTGGTGAGAGAAATTAGTTGATAATTAATAAAATATTTTTTTATAATTACATTCTTTTGTCATATTATTATTGTTTAGAGAAAACATAACAAAAACATACATACACATATATATATATACACATACATTATATATATATACACATACAAACACATTCACATACATGCATACATACACACATATATATATATGCATACATACATATATATATATACACATACAAACACATTCACATACATGCATACATACACACATATATATATGTATACATACATATACATACGCCTACACACATACTTATATATTGTGAGTGTAAATAGGTCATACCTGTTTTGATGGTGTAAAATGTTTTGTTTCAAAAGTCTCGTTAGTTGAGAGGACACCTCGGATGTTCTCCTTTTCAATTAGCTGCAATTAACAAACAGGTGAGACAATTATAATATTAACACCTCAGTAGTGCACTGGTCAGGTGAGATGGGAGAGGTGGGACAGGTGAGATAATTATTATATGAACATTTCAGTAGATGATCCTGCGAGTGTGCAGGTGAAACTCCAGAGCAACAAGGCTCACCACTTAACCATTAATATATAAATCATGAACACCACAGAAATATGTATTACAGTTGATTCTGAATGAGTTCTGAATTTTTTGCAATTATCATTATTACATATTTATTAATATAGAATCTTACCTCTGTCGCCATTTGCCGAAATGGTAAGGCACCAAAGACAATAGAGTTGTCTATACGAACATACCAAAGACGAAAGGAAGCTAAATATAAGGCATAATTGTAGAGCAGTGATGGATAAAATGCTACTTTGCTGAAGATTGATGTTCCTATAGCTGAAAATTGATCCATTTTCTCTCTATATGTTCTGGTTTTCCAATGTGGAGCAGCTGCAGGTGCACCTAAAATGTAAGAAAATGTAGCTTTCAAACTTTCTCTACTAAGAGTTCCTTGAGTCTCCTGTCCCACCACACCAGAAACAGATTGGCCATGTTGTCATAATGGCCGCCCTCCCACTTCTTGGGCATATGTTTTGTTATTGAATTTAAACACATGGCTCTTTAGGATAGTTTTAGTACACGGGTGCAGATGCAAACGCATGCACAGACAGGGTGATGTACCACAGATAGACAAGATAGGGTAAACAAAATAAGAGTAGAAAAAAGAGGAGGTACAGAGGGAAAGAAATAGTCACTGATGTGGTCACAGAATGTGTGACGAAAGAACTTTGATGAACTAACTAGTAACTAATAATAAAGCTGAAATGAAAATCAAATAGTGTGTGTTAGCAATACTAGTAACAGGACCATCTTTCTCTATATATATAGAGAGAGAGAGAGAAAGAGAGAAGAGGGAGGTGGTGGAAGTATACTGAATTAAATAAAATATGTATATATGAACCCATAACTCCTGATGGAGTCCTTGAGGTGCCATAGTGACATGCGGCATGTCTTGAGAGCATTTTAAACCTGGCAGACCCCTATCTTCTCTCCAGGTTTGAACACAACCAATTTCCTCCAAAGAAGGAGAGAGAGAGTAAGAAAGAGATATAGAGGAAGAATCGACGACCCTAGTATTAGACTGGTACTTTATTTATCAATCTCAAAAGGATAAAAGGTAAAGTTGACTTCAAATTAACTTATGAAAGTTGTAAAATCAAAACAGTATGTGTATGTATATAAGTGTGTATGTATCCAATGATGTAGACCAGTTCTTCTTTTGGGGTAAATGCATTCGATGTTCGGAAAGTGGGATTGGCTCCGTGCAAAGCCTTTCCACTTAAAAAAGCTTCAAACTTAAGTATCAAACGATGGCATTACTCGCAATTGAGTTGCAACCATCATCATCATCGTGTGTATGTTTAACAATATAAAACCAACTTACCTCAGTACACAAACCCTACACCACACAACCTCCAATTCAGTAAGATCCCTGCAAGTAAAAAATATAGATTTTGTTTTTCGTTTTGAATTTATTGTATTTTTTTTTCTCTTTTTGTCAGCTCTGTGTAAACAGTAAGAGACACCTTCAGCTGAGAGTTGAAGCAACTTCTGTGTTGCTGAGAGAGACCAGACAAGTTCTGTGTAGCTGAGGGACCAGGCAACTTCTTTGTAGCTGAGAGAGAACAGACAAGTTTTGTGTAGCTGAGAGAGATGAAGCAACTTCTGTGTAGCAGAGAGAGAGTCCAGGCAACTTCTGTGTAGCTGTGAGAGAGAAAGAGAGAGACCAGGCAACTTGTGTGTAGCTGAGAGAGAAAGAGGGAGAGACCAGGCAACTTCTGTGTAGCTGAGACCAAGCAACTTCTGTGCAGCAGAGACCAAGCAACTTCTGTGTAGCTGAGACCAAGCAACTTCTGTGCAGCAGAGACCAAGCAACTTCTGTGTAACTGAGACCAAGCAACTTCCGTGCAACAGAGGGACCACGCAACTTCTAAGCTGGAAGGTTGAAACGTCTGATATTCTTTGTGTCTGGGACTCTACTGGTTTGAGGAAGTTACTTTGTATGGTTAGCTAACAATGTGTGTATGTATGTATGTATGTATGTATGTATGTATGTACGTATGTGTGTACATGTATATATGTATGAGAACATATGTGTACGTGTTTGTATATGTATGTGTGCACCTGTGTGCGTACATGTCTGTGTATATGTATATATGTATGTGTGACTGTGAATGTACATAGGTGTACGTGTGTGTATGTTTTGCACCCCCTCTATTTGACGTCATTCATTCTGATTCTCCTTCCCACACACTGGCCATTGTGGAACAGAAGTATTTCTCATGTGATGGGACGTCCCCTCACCACCACCACCTGACCAACACCACCACCACCACAACCACCACTAACAACACCACCACCACCACCACAACCACCACCACCACCACCACCACCACCACCACCACCAACACCACCACCACCACCACAACCACCACCACCACCACCAACAACACCTGACCAACACAACCACCACCACCACCACCACCACCACCACCACCACCTGACCACCACCACCACCACCACCTGACCACCACCACCACCACCACCACCACCACCACCACCTGACCACAACCACCACCACCACCACAACCAACACCACCACCACCACCACAACCACCACCACCACCACCAACAACACCTGACCAACAAAACCACCACCACCACCACCACCACCTGACCACCACCACCACCACCACCACCACCTGACCACAACCACCACCACCACCAACAACACCAATAACCCTAACCATTTTCTGAAATATTCAGTTTGTTTCACTAAACAATAATATGACAATAGAATGTAATTATAAAAAAATGTTTTATTAATTACCAACTAATTTCTCTCACCTCAACACTTCTCTTTCTCTCCACCATTCCATCTATCTGTATATATATATATATATATATATATATACATATATATATATATATATATATACATATATATATATATATATATATATATATATATATATATATATACATATATATATATACATTATATATATATATATATATATATATACATATATATATATACATTATATATATATATATATATATATATATTCATATATATATATATATATATATATATACATTATATATATATATATATATATATATATATATATATATTCATATATATATATATATATATATATATATATATATGATAAACTTTTAAAAAATTAACAAAGAGAGGACAAGACAACAAATCAAGAACAATTTTTTAAGGAGAAACCTTAAAAAATTATTTTTAAAAAAATTAACATACAAAGGACACAGAACTCCAGGGTCATTGGCAGTTTTGACCCCTACCAACAGTACTGCTGATCCACTCAGGGTCACAGCATCTGACATAAGCCAAATGCTGTCCAGTGGAGTAAGAGACGAGAGACAAAACATTAATTCATAGCAATTAAGCTACAACAAATACACATAGAACTTTATGTGACGTCAAGGAAATATATATATATATATATATGTAAAAGGTAAACAGAAATAACAACACAATTGGTACAGTATATGGAAGGGATATATTAGGTTAACGCTTGATATAGCAGGAAGAGGGTCTTAACGTTTCGGACGCTAGTCCTTCATCAGAAGAAAGAATGAGAAATAAGATAGATTGAGGGGACGGGCGGGTTGGAATTGGAAAAAATGTCTTTAGATAAAAATAACAGGTCCATTCATGTTGACATTTATTATATATATATATATATATACCAACGCTATCTTTATCAGGAATGGAATGATCTTGGTGTAGATTTTCTGCAAGTAAAAGTTGAAGACTTCTTTGGAATTCCCAGTTTTTGGCAGGTCACTGAAGCTCTGTCGTTCATTAGACAATATCAACAAATTGGTCAGTGTGTTTATGTCCACTGTAAAGCTGGTCGTACAAGAAGTGCTATCATTGTTGCTTGTTATCTCATGATGGTAAGTCAGCCTCATCTTCTTTCATTCCCTGTTGTTGAAAGACAAACGTTGTTGGTTTTATTTCTTCAAAGAAACTGTGAATGATATATGAGTCTCCTCATATATTACTGGTATAATAAATTACATATATCATATATACTAAAAAAAGACTAAAATCTGTCTCGAGCTTGAAGAATCATCAGTCTGGTGCTTATCCCGGTTTCCAGGGCAATTTGCGACTGAGAGCACAATATTCCTCACCCTGGAGAAAACACCAGTTCATTGGAGGGTTAAACCTCCAGCT
The DNA here is from genome assembly GCA_964016885.1 of Eledone cirrhosa. Taxonomy (NCBI): domain Eukaryota; kingdom Metazoa; phylum Mollusca; class Cephalopoda; order Octopoda; family Eledonidae; genus Eledone; species Eledone cirrhosa. The sequence goes on from OZ024756.1 coordinate 40,568,299, forward strand.
GTTGCTGGTATTCATTTTCAGTTGAATATACTGGAGCAATGTGAAATGAAGTGTTTTGTTCAAGAACACAACATGCAACCCATCACAGGAATCGAACCCACGACATTATGATTGTAAGTCCAACACCCTTACCACTACATCACATGCCTCTACATTACACAGCATAATATATTATATATATCGTATAATAGTGAAGGCGTGTGGCTGAGTGGTAAGAGAATTGGATTCACAATCGCGAGGTTGTAAGTTCGATTCCTGGACCGTGCTATGCGTTATGTCCTTGAGCAAGATACTTTATTTCACATTGTTCCTTCTACCAGGAGTTGCGACCGAAAGAAAGTATTAGCAATTGGAAAGACCAACGGAAACATTGTTTCCTCGGTCCGATTTGACGAAAGTCGATCGACTATATATATATTGTATAATATATGATATATATGAAGTGTAGAAATGAACTCATCAGTGTATGGTGTATATTATTGTGGTGTACATTACTGGGGGAACATGGTTGTCTTGTGACAAAGATAAAGACATACCTTGTAAACTAGAAACCCTTGAAACAGAAATATCAGATGTCTCGAGGGTTCAAGCCAAATTCTGAAAGTAGTTTCTTGTTTTTCGCTTGAATCATCATTTCACCTGGCTCCATCCGATCCCTCGATCTATTGATCTTCAACACAAGACTATCTAACGCATCCTGGAATAAATCAATAAATAAACAATGTCTCATTTGTGGGATTGATTTTATTGATGCAATTCATCACCACCATCCTCCCCCTCACCACCATCACCACCACTACCATTACTATCCTCCACCACATCATCACCACTACCACCCTCCCCCTCATCATCACCACCATTACTACCATCCTCCCCACCACTACCATCCTCCCCCTCCCCATCATCACCACCACCACCACCACTACCATCCTCCCCCGACATCATCATCACCAACACTACCACTACCATCATCACTGCCACCACCACCACCACTACCATCCTCCCCTCACCACCACCACTACCATCCTCCCCCGACATCATCATCACCAACACTACCACTACCATCATCACTGCCACCACCACCACCACTACCATCCTCCCCCTCACCACCACCACTACCATCCTCCCCCGACATCATCATCACCAACACTACCACTACCATCATCACTGCCACCACCACCACCACTACCATCCTCCCCCTCATCATCACCACCACCACCACCACCATCCTCCTCCGACATCATCACCAACACTACCACTACCATCATCACTGCCACCACCACCACCACTACCATCCTCGCTCGACATCATCACCACCACCATCCTCCCTCGACATCATCATCACCACCTACCACCACCACCACCACTGTCTTCCCACACCTCATCAGTCATGTACCTTTTCTCCCAAATCAAATAATGTTAACTTACAGTTTAACAAGCTGACAAACCTAGTTTTCAACACTTCTTGCTCTGATCACGCTACAAAAAATAAGCCTGCATTTTCCACTACACAGTTCACAATCATCCATGCCAATTATTGCGATTGGTCATAACATATGACCCTCACCACAACTTAAGATAGTTCTAATGGAAAATTTTAATATAATAAAACTTTGTATCCTAAAACTAAGGGTGGTTTCAAGTGGTTCAGTATCAGAATGGTTAATATTAGTTAAATATTGAGAGATAGTAGTTTAATGTTAGTTAAATATTGAGAGATAGGTAATAGTTTAATATTAGTTAAATACTGAGACAGTTAATAGTTTAATGTTAATTAAATACTAAGATAGTTAATATTTTAAAGTTAGGATAATATCAAAATGTAAAGATGGGTGATTTGATGTTAGAAAAATACTTAGAAATAATTGTAAAATGAATCTTAACAAAAGACAGAGGAACGGGGGAGGTTAATGTTAATAGAGGGTTAAATATATGACAGCAAGTTTAACCCTTTAGCATTTACATTATTCGATATATGTTATTGTATTTTCACAGTAAAGGCTTTATCTCACATAATATCGAATCTATGAGATTTTGATATTATTTATTTTGAGAACAATAACTTAACATCAGTATAAGTGGCCAGTTACAGCTGGTTTGAACAAAAAGAAGTGAGAGAATTCTGGCCAGATACGGCCAGTTTAAATGCTAAAGGGTTAAGTACTTAGTTAAATGAGAATTAGGGATTAAGTATATGTCTGTGGACCCTTACATGAAGTACTTTTTCAAAGGAACTCTGTATCAAACTATTCTTCTGTTGAAGGATTTCCATTTCTCTGTCTCTTCCTTTTAAACTGAGTTTTGTGTCTTTTTGTATACTTAACAGTTCTGCTTCTGTCTCACCTGTGAAAAACAGTCTTAAGTTTAAGGTTCATGTTGTTCTTGAATAAATGTTGACCCCTTTCAAACCTCTCTGTGCCAACACAATGCTATTTAGTGCCCTAGGTTAGCTCTACAATTTGTTCCTGGCTATTTAGTGCCATAGACTAGCTCTACAATCTACCCCTGGCTATTTAGTGCCATAGACTAGCTCTACAATCTACCCCTGGCTATTTAGTGCCCTAGACTAGCTCTATAATCTACCCCTGGCTATTTAGTGCCATAGACTAGCTCTATAATCTACCCCTGGGTATTTAGTGCCATAGACTAGCTCTATAATCTACCCCTGGGTATTTAGTGCCATAGACTAGCTCTATAATCTACCCCTGGGTATTTAGTGCCATAGACTAGCTCTATAATCTACCCCTGGGTATTTAGTGCCATAGACTAGCTCTATAATCTACCCCTGGGTATTTAGTGCCATAGACTAGCTCTATAATCTACCCCTGGGTATTTAGTGCCATAGACTAGCTCTATAATCTACCCCTGGGTATTTAGTGCACATGACAAGCTCGATACTGTTGCTCCCACCACCTCTCACCCGGTTATGTATCTCACCCTACCTAATAAAATAGCTTGAACTTAGTTTGGTAAGCTGATGAACCTAGTGTTTAGCAGTTCTTGCTCCAACCACACTAAGACTGTATTACCCACTAGACAGTCCACACTCTACCATAACACTGCATGTGGCAAAGGTCTTGAGTGATTTATTCATTGATTACAAGAAATTATTAAGTTTAATAAAATTATACAAATTTGTGATTGTTTAAGTTTCACTGAACCAAAACAAGAAATAAAACAACTAAAGATACTTACTTAGTTTTTGTTTATAATGAGCCAGCTTAGTTTCTAAGATGTGAACCTTAACACTCATCTCTGTCTCCATTAACTTGTACTGTCGTGTCATATCTATGGAGATATTTGATGAAAAGTATGTCAACTTCACCTCACAACACAACACACAGCACACACCTCACAACACAACACAATACACAGCACATACACCTCACAACACAACACAATACACAGCACATACACCTCACAACACAACACATAGCACATATTCTACACTCACCTCACAACACAATACACAACACAGCACACACCTCACAACACAACACAATACACAGCACATAGACCTCACCTCACAACACATAGCACATATTCTACACTCACCTCACAACACATACACCCCACAACACACCGCATACTCTACACATTCACTTCACAACACAACACTAAAACACATAGCGTAGTGGATAGAGAGTTGGATTCAACTAATAATAATAATAATGTCATAGGAGTACTAGGTACTATCTTGAAGAGTTTCCAAGGATGGTTAAAGAACATTAGTCCAGCCCCTTTTTTTGGAACACTTCAAAAGGCATGCTTGCTGGGAACAGCAACAACCCTCCGAAACGTCCTGAATATCTGAGGCTGCAGGTAGCGACTTGATGTTCATTTGAAAAAAGCATTCCAGTTAAATAACATCAATTACTGAGACTCCAAGAAAATAATAATAATAATTGTTTCTACTTTTGGCACAAGGCCAGCAATTACCCCAGTGCATTACTGGTACTTTAATTTATCGACCCCGTAAGGATGAAAGGCAAAGTTAATGATTTCTTTTATTGGCCACCAGGGCCATAACATCACTTACCTGCACTTATTACCTTGTAATCACCTTTCTGTGTCTCCATATCAACCTTTAAGAGATTCACTTGTTTCTGCCATTCCTCGCCATCTGCTTTGCTCCTCATAAGCAAGTACTTGCGCTGAGCTGCAATTTAAAAGTTTTTGATTATATATATATATATATATATATATATACACACACATACATATATATATGATCTCAGTTTGACAATCGCCACCGATGAATGTGAGAAAGTTCTCCAAGAAAGTTAACCAGGAATCTTTAAAATTCTTCCCACTGAAGTTAACAAAGAACTTACTAGATCTACCAACTCATAATATTATAAAATTAAATCAAATTATTTAGAACTACAAGTGAAGTCATTGTTTTCCTTTTTTTCAAATATAAAAATATATATATATATATATATATATTTAAAGGTTAAACAAGGTTCAATGAATAAATCAAAGAATGAATTTTACAATAGATTGGAAGCACTCAACAGATTGGTTTTCCGGAGTTATTAATATTAATTCAAAATATTAACAAAACAATCTACTATGTCAGGGTATGTCATGCATCATCTTATTTTATCTGACGAGGACGTACTGTTGAAGTTAGCTCAGTACCTCTGAAATATGTATAATAAAATATACTTGATCACAAGAATGTCTATTTTTGTTAATATTTTGAATATATATATATATATATATATACACATATATATATATATACACATATATATATATCAAGTGTATGTGTGACCAATATTTACCAACATAATCTTCCATGGCTCTCTTTTCAACCGTTGTTTGCTGCAGTTTATCTTCCAATTCTTCACCTTTGCCTACAACTTCAATAACAACAATCATTATATAGTTGTGAACATTCCTTTCCCCCCACAGAGCCCAGATACACACCAAAATAATAGACATATTGACAGGTATTGGGTGAGAGATGTCTTCTCTTGTAAAAATAGGTATAGCTTTTATTATGTAAAATCTCCCCATTTTGGGGCACTTTTTTTCATGGTACTCCCCGTTTGGGTTTTTAGATGTTGGCAGGTCTGCAGTAGCAGAAGACAGACACAGTCGACTATAATGTCAACATTACTGCCATGACATCCAGGAGTTTTTAACGATTGTTGTTACAGTAGATAGATTTCTTTATTTGCCACAAGGGTGCACAAGAAATGGGACATTACAGGAAGTACGGCTGGGGTTTTACACTTAAACATTTAAACGTGCAAATAATATAAAATAAATAATAAACAATCGAAATCCCCAATAGGAGGGAACGTTACAATTGGGTTGTTTTACACACCGTAGATAGAACAACCCTCAACACAAGGAGCATGTTTTACAAGAGCTCCCGTCCTCTCTCTCTTGTCATCCTCAACCTACAGGTTTATGTACAGAGTAGACTTATTTTCGCAACATTCACCCATCTTTCAGCAAATTTACAGAGGTACAACACCTCTCTCCCTTCTTCTGAAATGGTATTCGAAGGTTTTCGTCCGGAGAGGAAGGTATTTTCCCTCAACCCTTTCAATCTAGTCCACCATAACCACCAGACAGAGGAAAACTGCTTCACCTTCGGTGTTGTTACAGTAGATAGAAAGACAAGACATCTGTCACTAAACTGTAGACACGACAAAGATATTGTAAAATATATAAATATAAGTAAAATAATATAAAACCATTTTTTTTGTTGGTCTTCTTGTTCGATTTCGAGGATTTCTTTCTTGACGACATTTTGAATTGGTGTATGTATATAGATGTAATGTATACGTGTGTATATATATATATATATATAGATGTAATGTATATGTATTTGTGTGAGTGTACGTATATACAAATTTGTCTGTACTGTATTACTTGTATGTATATGTACTGCGTTGTAAGTATGTGTATATATTCTGTTGTATGTGTATATATTCTGTAGTATGTGTATATATATACGATGTTGTAAGTATGTGTATATATTCTGTAGTATGTGTGTATATATACTATGTTGTAAGTATGTGTATATATTCTATTGTATGTGTGTATATATACTATGTTGTAAGTATGTTACTAACAACAATAGCTGTTACCTAGCAACAACCAAGTGACTACTTTAAGGGTCAAAACACTCGAATGATGGTGGTGGGTTCTTACTAATTGTCTTTATTATTGTTGTTGGGCGGTGGGTTGGCTCTAATCGGTAGTTCGTCGGACAACATACTTTAGCGGCATATAGTTCCGGCCCTTTACTTTCTGAATTCAGATCCCCCCCCCTCTGCGAGGTTAACTATGCCTTTCATCACTACGGGGTCGATATACTGTAGTACCAATAACACACTGGGGTCGATTTAATCGACTTTCACCTTTTCTTCAACTGCTGGCCTTGTGCCGGAAGTAGATACAATTATTGTTGTTGAATTCAACAAAAGAAATTCTAGACCAGAGGACTTCTCCACCCTTTAGGCCAGACGACTTCTCCACCCTTTAGGCCAGAGGATAGAGGACTTCTCCACCCTTTAGGCCAGAGGATAGTGGACTTCTCCACCCTTTAGGCCAGAGGATAGTGGACTTCTCCACCCTTTAGGCCAGAGGATAGTGGACTTCTCCACCCTTTAGGCCAGAGGATAGTGGACAACTTCCCCACTTTCTACACCAAACGGTAGAGAACTTCTCAATGGTGGGCGGGAAAATGTTCATTTTTGAAATATTGAGACTGTTTAAACTGGTCAAAGGTAGATAACTCGAGTGAAACAGTGACGGGATCAACTCTTGTAGTATATTTCTTTCGTTCATTTCTTAGGAAATCTTTCTTTTCCAGACTACAGACAGCAATCCTGGGGCATTGTGGAGAAACGAACAAAGTAGTGCCAAAAAAGAGGGAGGTACGTTGATCTCCCTCTCTAACTTGGTACAAAGCCAGGAAAGTTCACACACACACATGTATATATACTGTATGTATGTATATATATATTGGTTATTAGAAATAAAACACATTTGTTATGATCAATTATATATACTCTCAAACCTAACGCAAATCATAGCTAAGATTAATAATAAATTGTAGCAGGATTACGATTCAAATTTGAGTGTAGTAGTACGTGTACCTTCAGATAACAGTTCTAGGTAGAAATGATGTGTGGCCTGACAGGCAGGTCAGGTTGGGTGTGTACTGCTCGTTCTGTTTTGCTAGGGTTGCTATTGCTGGTTGGATGTCTTTCATAACATCAAACACAGTATGTAGTACCATTGGGACCTTCGAGTGGAGGGAGGGGTAGGGCGCCTCAGGGAAAGTGTGTTACATCTGGCAGTATTGTGGGAGAGTGAGGGTAGGTAGGTATATTTTAATTTAAGTAATCCTTTATATTTTTGTAGAGATTATGCCACACAATATCACCCTACCATAGACTACATCATCACCTCACCCCACTACAACCCCTACACTACACACCACCACAGCCACATTTCCAACTACTGATCATCATCTGGTTTCAAAGAACAACAAAAATCAAAGAATGAAGGAAGTCAAAGTTACTTTGGATAAAGAATTTCTTTTATATATTACAATAGATCAATAATAATATTTATTGTATAAATTCCAATAAATCAATTAAAAAAAATACTCTTGATGCAAGGAAATCATTTCAAACTAATTAATTTTTAATTTTAATTTATCACATCTGAAATATATTTTGCTGGTCATAATTCAGTTAATTTTCACATTTGTCAACAGCAATTTCTTAAGATGAACCTGGAAAATATAAACAAAATATACAATTATTCATCCAGTGACAGTGTATTATATATATTTTTTTTCTTTAGGTCGTTTTGGAAGCCTCAACAATACACCTGCATTGTTGAAGCTTCCAAAACGACCTAAAGAAAATATATCTTATTATTCCACAATGCTTCAAGCAAACTTCAATACTCTCATATATATATATATATGTGTGTATATCAGGATAGAGCCAGTTTAAAATTAGTTAGGCTATTACTGAACAAAGTACTCGATACTTACAGTAGTAGAGTATGACTTTATTATAAAGAGTCAGGGCCCGTTGGCTGAGCTCTTGCAGTTTCAAACAAGAAATGGAAAAAAAAAGCTCAGCCATCAAGTCCCAACTCTTTACAATATTGTATTATATACATATACATATATATATATATAAGTGGGTGTTATGTGAGTATATACTTCTACGTATGTAGACACATATATATGTATGTACATACATATATATAAAAATGAATTTAAGAAAAAGTAATAACAATAAATGTTAATTTTCCTTACCTAACTTTACGTTTTTACTAAACCAGCCGTCTTCAGTTTTTCTACTAAATCTTCAACTGATTCCACCTTTTGGCCAGCTTCTCTGACAGGAGGATTCTCAATGGAAATTATTTTGTGACGAGGAGTTATGTCAACACCAAAATCTGCAGGTTTCTTCTTGGCCAAAGGTTTCTTTTTAGCTTTCTACAAAAGATAATTAACAAAAGATAATTGATTGAGTAATAAACTGATAAAAAAAACCTTAAATATCTAAGTAGATAACAACAACAGTAATAATGGGTTGTGATTTAGGTACAAGGCCAGGAATTTCGGGGGGAAGAGAAAGTCAATTAAATCAACTGCAGTGTATTACTGGTAATATATTTTATTGACCCCGTAAGGATGAAAGGCAAAGTTAACCTTGGCGGGATTTGAACTCAGACCATAAAGGACCGTAACTCTATGCTGCAAAGTATATTGTCCAACGCTCTACCGATTACTGTCAATCCACCGCCTTAATAACAATAATAATAATGATGATTTATTTGTTATAAGGGCTTGCACTTGCACATACAGTAAACATTCAAACCAGGGTTTACAATACATGTTGGACTCCATGAACAGTAGGGGCAAGGACGTTCCTCATTATCATCTAATGTCTGTTTTCCTCGCTAACATGGGTTGGATGGGTCTTCACAGACCGAGTCAGTACTCAAGTGGAACCACCAACCTCTTAGATGGACAGGGCCACACAGTTTATTTAAATAAATTCCCGTGCTCTACCGAGTGCACTTTAATGTAGCTCCAGTACTAGGGAGGTTGTCATGTCCTTGACACAAATGAAGGCTCATCATTATCATCATCATCGTTTAACGTCTATCTTCCACGCTAGCTATTTGTTTGGCAAGCTTTCTATAGTTGGATGCTGTTCTTATCACCAAATACTTTACAGAGCGTACGAGGTGCATTAGATCAACAGCAGGGAGGGTGTTGTGTCCCTATGACACGGCTGAAGGGCTCTCCCAACTATTTGGCAATAGAAATAGGGTAATGAAAGGATCAATCTGTTTGTTTACCTGACAACACAAGAAAGGGAATAAGTTTTAAATGATTTTATCACCTTAGTAACAAGAAATAGATTCCACTTACCATAATGTTTGGCAATGTTGCATAACGAGGCTCGTTAAGCCTAAGATCAGCACTAATTACTGCAGGTAATTTTACTTCTATATTTTCTAATCCACCATCAATTTCCCGAGTTACATTCATTGCACCATCATTTATTGTGACCTTTGATGCAAATGTTGCCTACACAAGTCAGATATTAAAAATAGAAAGGTCAGTGCTTTTATTTTCATGTTTTTTTTAATCAATCATAATCATCACCACTAGCATCAACAACCATCATCATCAACATAACCATCACCAGCCACCACCACCATTATCACCACCACCAACCCCACCATTACCACCACCACCATTATCACCATCACCACCACCACCATTATCACCATCACCACCATTACCACCAACCCCACCATGACCTTTCTCCTAGTTTTTAATGATTGGATAACCTTCCTAACCCCAACCACTTTACAGTGAGTACAGGGAACATTTTACTGTGACTGCCACAACCACATTACAGAGTGGACTGGGAGCTTTTTGTTGTGGAAGTGCCTGTTTATCAAAATAACCTGTAAGTGGCTAAGCACTCCACTGACATGTGAACCCTTAATTTAATTGTCAGGGAGATTCAGCATGACACAGCGTGTTACAAGGCCTTTTGAATTACTGGTACAACACAGTTCTACAGCTGAGTGAACTGGAATAATGTGAAATAAAGTGTCTTGCTGAAGGACACAACAGGCCCGTGAGAATCAAATTAATGTGATTTAAACAGCCTAACCAGTAAGCTATATTTGTCCACTAGTTTTTCTGTAAAAGTCTGCCCCAATAAATGTTGAGAGTAAGAAGAGCTACCTGTGGCCAGTCTAAGAGAGCTGCTGTCATCTGAGCTGTTTGGTTGCAATCATCATCAATAGCCTGAAGAAAAACAATAGAAAATATTTAGCTTAGTAAAACATTATGAGAGACAAACATTCTTCCTATTTTGGTGAGTATATATTATGGAATCAAGAGCAGTTTGGTACCAAAACGGTTAATGGATCATTTCAGATCTGACTCTACATGACATTATTTTCTTAAGACTATAGTGTGTTATTTGAGACAAATTTGGTTGCTATTTCTAGCGGTATTGAATGACCACATAAAAGCACATTCATAGAACCGTGACAGATTTGGATGATTTCATATCAAAAGGGTTGATTGTCTTTGTCTTTGAGGAAGTGAAAGATATAATAATTTTCAAACTCTGCTAACTGAAATATTGATTTCTTATTTAGGCCTGAGGTCAGCAAATCAACCCCAGAACTTTACTTTATTGACCCCGGAAAGTTGACCACAGCGGGATTTCAACTCAGAACAGAGAAAGTCATAACCAACGATCGTAAAGCATTTTGTCTGTCTGATGCTCTACCGATCCTGTCAATCAACCCCCACCATCACCACCCCATGGACTCTATTAACTGATATATTGAACATTGAGTATCTACCTGTTTTCCTAAAAGAAGAATATCTATCTTTTCGTCTTGAGCGATCTTTGCCAATATTTTTGATATGTGGAATGGCTGAACGTTGACATATTCTGCTGGCTTCATTTCAACATGGATAGCTTTGTCAGCCCCCATTGCCAGAGCTGTTCGTAAGGTCTCCTGAAAACATAAAACACCACAAATGTTAAATACATTAAATAAAAAAATACCACTTGCACTTATTTAATTCCTTGGCCATCACAGCTCTCACCACCTCCACCCAGGTCTTCCTCTACTGCAGCTTCTTTCCACTTGGATCTTATGGCACTTTTTCACCCAACAATCATCATCCATGCACACTACATGTCCATACCAGTGCAGTCTTCTCTCCTGCACACTACATGTCCATACCAGTGCAATCTTCTCTCCTGCACAGTACACCTGATTCCTTTTACACACAGTTTTTCTTTCCTGCCATGTAACATGATTCCACATGTAGCACCACACAAATTATCAAAAGATACATTAAAAGCCAGTAGTTACCTGTGACTGTGTTGGCCCACATGAGACAGCAATGATTTCTTTGGCAATCTTCTTCTCCTTCAGTCTCACAGCTTCTTCCATGGCAATTTCATCAAAAGGGTTCATGCTGTGCTTCACCCCATCTGTGACCACGCCACTTTTGTCAGGTTTAACCCTTATCTGAAATAGGGATTTCTCATTTAGACACAAGTCCAGCAATTTCGAAACAAGGAGAAAGTTGGTTACATCCACCCCAGTACTTGACCGGTACTTTATTTTATCAATCTCGGAAGAGTGAAAGGTAAAGTTGACCATGGAAGGATAAGAAATCAGAAGGAAATATTGCCACGAATTTCATTCAACACTTTAACAATCTCTACCAAAACAATGACAGAAGAGATGAAAACGGGAGAAATTATACACAAAGGAAAGGATGACTGTTAGATCAGACCAAAGAAACAATGTTTCTATTTGTATTTTCATTGTGTTCATGGTGATAAGGTGGTGGAGTTTGATTCCCAAACAAGGTGATGTGTGTCCTTGAGAAAGCTACTTTATCTCACATCATTCCAGTACCAGCTGATACTGCTGAGGGTTAACCACATGACAGACTGGCTCCTGTCTAAGGGAGGAGTCTTTATTGGTTTAACCCTTTAGCATTTAAATTACTCCATATATATATACTATTGTATTTTCGCGGTATAGGCTTTACCTCACATAATTATCTCAAATAATATTGAACCTATGAGATTTTGATATTTATTTTGAGTACAATACCTTAAAGTCGGTATGAGCGGCCAGTTATGGCCGGTTTGGACACAAAGAGGTGAAAGAAATCTGACCGGTTTAAATACTAAAGGGTTAATAATGTTTGTGGAACCAGGAGAAGCTCCGAGTTTTATCCAACCCATGCCAACATAGGAAAAAAAAAGACGTAAAAAAACTAATTGACTTTAGCTCATTAAAATACAATTTTATTGAGGTCAAGGGGGAACAACTAGTCCAGTCATAAACTAGGACACAGTTTTAGTTACACAAGTATTTACTTTTCAGGTGTCACAGTCCTCTTCAACTGAAGTATGGGGATGAAGTTAGAACAATTATATTTTAGAAATTATTAAAAGTTACAAAATATTTGGAAATATTCTACTCTTACACACACACACACATATATATATCATGTTGTTGTTGTTCCAGTTGACGCCTATGTGGGTAAATCGGACCTCTGACGAGGTTGTATCTCAGGTTTCTTGAGTGTTTTAATGATAGGGACCGCAGTTCTATCATGTTGTTGTTGCTGTTACAGTTGACACCTATATGAGTTTAGCTGGGCTCTTACGATAGGTTTGATTGGTTTCGTGAGAGAGAGAGACATAAATGCGTGTGTGAAAGAGAAAGAAAAAAAACAGTGTGTGTGTGTGTGAGAGAGAGAGAGAAAAACAGTGAAATCTAGTGCCACAGCATGGCCTCAGTCGGATGGCTTGAACAGGTAAAAGAGAAAAGTATCTTGAAAAAAGATGAAGAAAAACAGAAGAATTTCACAAGTTTTATGTAATATAAAACTGATTTAAGACAACAACTTTACAAGGGCAAAGGTCGTTATAACAACCACTCATGCTTATATATGTATATAGATATATACATATATGCTTATATATATATATATACACACCTGTATCAATACATGGGCGTATATATAAAGGTAATATGCCTAGTAATATAGGGAAGAATAAAATTCTTGTCCGAGACAAATAACCTCTGTGTGTGTTTATATATATATATATATATATATATATATATATATATATATATATATATATATATATACTATAGTATAAGTTTGGTAGAAATATCCAAGGGTAAGAACACTCTGTCCATAAGACGAGTTAAGTATATATATATATATTATTAACATATATATATATATATATATAATACGTTTCTATACAATAACCATGTAGGTAGCTTCGCTGCTGAAGAAACATATTATTTCGTAACGAAATATTAGTGCTACTGCCAGTTTAATATATATATATATATATATATATATATATATATATATATTATTTCGTTTCTGAATTTGTTTAGCAAGATTCTTTATCTGAAATCGTGTGTTGAAACCGATATTGTTATACTTTGGGAGGGTCAATTGGCAGCATGACCCTCCCAAAGTATAACAATATATATATATATTTATTTAAGAGTTAAACAAGATTCAATGAATACATCAAAGAATGAGTTTTACAATAGATTGGAAGCACTCTACAAGACAATATTTTCCAGAGGACGTACTGTTGAACTTAATTCAGTACCTCTGAAATATGTATAATAAAATATAATTGATCACAAGAATATCTATTTTGTTAATATTTGGAATATTATATATATATATAGCTAGAGAGAGAGAGAGGGGTGTATACATACAATCACGTTTTAAGAAACATTTAATTTATCCAGTAGAAATAAGACAAAAAAGTTTCCTCTCGACTTTAGTTGTTAGAAATATAGAAAATAGATGTTAGTGTTGTTCTTTATCAGGAGGAGATATTACCTTTACAGCATAATCAATGACACGCTTCACTCCGACCAAAACACGAAGAGACGACATTTTCTTCTACAACCTAAACAGAGTTACTTACCCTTTTTGGCGTCTCTTCACAAAGAGTTCACATATATCAAACTTCACAACTTCCTGTTTCACGGTTACACGTGTTTTTTCCCTTATCGTAATTTCTTTTTTCAGATATATGATGCTTTATAGAATTATAAATCGATCGCAGAATTTGATCAAATCATCTCCAGTAGTCGACTGGTACTTTATTTCATCGATCTCTATCATGCAAGGACGATACTCAAAGTTGACCTTGTCTGGATTTAAACACGGAACGTAAAAAGACGTTAAAAAGCGCAAGGCATTTCATACGAAGCCTTCGTGAGTACATTAACTTGTTTTATTTATGGAAAACGAATGCTAACAACAGTCATAAGAAACTGTTAGGGCTGGGGATCCTATAATACTGCCACATGTTTTAATGATAGGACTGGGGCTCATAGAATACTGCTACATGTTAGGACTGGGTCTCCTATAACACTGTAACATGTTATGACGGGCTCCTATAATACTGCCACATGTTAGGACTGGGTCTCCTCTAACACTGTAACATGTTATGACGGGCTCCTATAATACTGCCACGTGTTAGGACTGGGTCTCCTCTAACACTGTAACATGTTATGACGGGCTCCTATAATACTGCCACATGTTAGGACTGAAGTTCCTAGAATGATTAAAACATCAGAAAAGCAACTTTTTATGAAGCCAGCAGAACCTACAAATTTGATGGCGATGGTAATCATAATGATGTTGGTGATGGTGATAGTGATAGTGATAATGGTGATGGTGATAATGATGCTGGTGGTGATGGTGATAATGATGTTGGTGATGGTGATAATGATGTTGGTGATGGTGATAATGATGATGGTGGTGGTGATAGTGATAATGGTGGTGGTGATGGTGATAATGATGCTGGTGGTGATGGTGATAATGATGCTGGTGATGGTGATAATGATGTTGGTGATGGTGATAATGATGTTGGTGATGGTGATAATGATGGTGGTGGTGATAGTGATAGTGATAATGGTGGTGGTGATGGTGATAATGATGATGTGGTGGTGATGACAATGGCTCCAATCAAGGAAGGTGACTACAACTTTTGGCCAAGTTGATGGGGATGGTCTCCTCCAAGTTTAAAATGCCCAAAATGTCACTACAGCATCCCTACATAACATTGTTCTAGCAATAGCAATACCGTGACACACACATACACATACACACATACACACACACACACACATCTATATATGTGTGTGTGTGTGTGTGAAGGGCGATAGGAAGAAGGTCGAAATAAGGAAAAGCGAGATTTCATAAGTAGGTGGCTATTTTCCACTTTAGTACAGAAGTACTGAAGGAGATAAGAAAGATAAGTGGTCGGTCTTTCAACATGCTAGAAATAATAACCCAATGCTCGCTCATCAACTGTCGACATATTACATGCAGGCTGTAATTCTAGGTAACACTGTACGAATTATAAGAAAGGGTGGTCACAGCTGGGATGTCTTAATGTCTTCTGATCATGATCATACGTTTGTCGCTCCATGGGCCCTGATCAATCACTCCACCTCCTCCATCTCCTTTATCAAGAACTTGTGATTTCTGCTTGTCGGGCTACGAAACCTGAATCTGTTGCCAGGTTGTTGCTGGACAGGGTCCACACACACATACGAATAAGCATTAAGACAGGTTTCGACGCGATTCCATATCAATGTTTTAATCATACAACCGACGTGGAGTGCTTAAACCTGTATACACGCTACTTTTTATTGTGATAGTTCAAACAACACTCACAAATAAACTCTTAAATTAAGGACAATACACACCACATGTATACGTATGTGTGTGTACGTATATATATAATGTGTGTGTATATATATATATATATATATATATATGCGTACGTGTGTGTATATATACACTAGTAGTAATAATTGTTTCTACTTTTGACACAAGGCCAGCAATTAGCCAGTGCATTACTGGTACTTTATTTTATCGACCCCGTAGGGATGAAAGGCAAAGTTAAACTCGGCGGGATTTGAACTTAGAACGTAGAGGGCCACAACTCTATGCACCAAAGCATGGCGTCCGACCCTCTACCGATACTGCCAATCCACCTTAGGCACAAGGCCAACAATTTTAGGGACGAGGAAAGTCGATTAAATCGATCAGTACATTACTGGTACTTTATTTTATCGACTCCGTAAGGATGAAAGGCAAAGCTAGCCCTGCCGGGATTTGAACTCAGAACGTAAAGTACTGTAAAATAATAGTAATAAATGTAAAAGGCGGGAGTGTGACGAAACTGGTTCTGACCAGCGTTGCTAAACAACAGTATTTTCTATTAAAAGTCTGCTGTTTCAGCAGACTTTTTCTCTGGAGAAATGCGACACTGTTGTCATTGCTGTTTCAACGAAGGTCAGTCCTGATTATATAGACCTATGATCAAAAATATTCCAACTGTGACCACCACGTCTTATTTATCGAGGGTAGTGTATCATTACACATTTCAACTGTGACCTCCCCGTCTTATTTATCAAGGGTAGTGTCTCCTTACTTTATACTTCTTTCCTTTTCCCACCCATCAACCCACGAGAACTATTAGGGAAACCGAGGTAAGAATCGAAACTATCATAGAATGTGGTGGACTATAGACATTAACCGTTACCTTGACGAATCAATAAGGACGGAAAGTTCTGTGTTGTCGCTCGACTTGCTAGAAATAACAGCTAAATTTTCTTGAAAATCACACACCGTTGCCGTCTTTACAAGGCCAGCCGTTATCCCGGTGCATTACTGGTGCTTTATTCTATTGACCTCGTAATGTTGCTCTGGCTACAGAATAATTTAAACGAGATTGTTGTGGCAGTTTTACTTAATGACCAGGACTGACCCGTGGCTAAAACAACAACAGCATTTATCTAATCAAAAAATAAACAAAACAAAAATAAAACGAAACAAAATAAAAACCACTATTTATAATTGGCCTTTCATGGTAATGTACTGTTTGTTGAAAGTGAGAGGAAGAGAGATTGTGTATGTGAAATAAAGAGGGCGGAGAGACAGTGAGAGAAGCAGAAAGATAGAGAGTCTTGTATTTTCGAAAACAACTAAAAACTTTCTCCTCAAAGGTAAAGGACGTTATTTTTATTTTGTTTCCACACAACCTTGACCCGATTAATTACCCATATCTATTCTAGCTCCGTCCTACTAACCCTTTTAATGGGGTTCTTTTTGTGCCTTTATCTCTTATTTATCTATTTATTTGTCTGTTTATTGGAGTGAGAGAAAAAATGTTTATCTTTTTACGTTGCTCTGAATATCAGCGTTTGTTAACGGTTTTGTAAAGAACCATGGTAAAATATAGGCTTTCAACTGGCGGTAAAACCTTAATGGTGCAACGAAGGGCATCAGTCCTCCGCATATGTCTCTGTAGCAGTTATTAAATAGACAATGATACCTCCATATGTAATACCTACGCACATAAAATACTCACATTATATACATAATAGACAATATAGATAGAGAGCCCAACACTCTAACCACTAGGTTATGTAACCCCACCATAACCCTTTAGCATACAGAACTGGCCGCAACCGGCAACTCATACTGATGTTACGGTATTGTTCTAAAAATAAATAATATCAAAATGTCTTAGATTCGATATTATGTGAGACAATTGTATATATAGAGTAACGTAAATGTTAAAGGGTTAACCAGTATTCCATTATTAGTATTTTTAATGAGTCATCAGGGATAAATTTGAAAACGTCATTTAATATCTGTTTTCCCTGCTAGCAATGGTTGGACAGGTCATTACAGACCAAGTCAGTACTGAAGTAGAGTTACTGACCACTCAGATGGTAGCAGAACTAGGAAGGTTATGTCTTTGTCAACAGCTGAAGAGTCCTCTAAAAAGAAAACGTCATTCAAGTATCTCAAAGCAAGTCAGGAAATCATCATTTAATGTTCACTTTCCCTGCTAACAAAGGTGGGTTTACATAGACCAAGTCAATGCTGAAGCAAGGCTACTGACATCCCAGACAAGCAAAGGGGTCTGTATCTCTCCTACATACGGTCATTATCGAGTACAGATATGAAGTTGTCATGTCTTTTGACACAACTAAAGGATCCTCCTAACCTCTTGTTTGGCAAGCTTTCTATAGCTGGATACCCTTCCTAACACCAACCACTTTACAGCATGTACTGGGTGGTTTTATTGTGTAGATCACCAGTACTAGAGAGACTGTCATGTCCTTGACACAACTGACGGGTCCTCTTAACCCCTTGTTTAACAAGCTTTCTATGGCTAGATGCCAAAACTTTCTTAACCCTTTAGCATTTAAACCGGCCATATCCGGCCAGAATTTTCTCACTTCTTTCTGTTCAAACCAGCCGTAACTGGCCACTCATCATGATGTTAAGGTATTGTTCTCAAAATAAATAACCTCAAAATCTCATAGATTCAATATTATGTGAGATAATTATGTAAGATACAGCCTTTACTGTGAAAATATAATAGTAATTATAGAGTAATATAAATGCTAAAGGGTTAAGGAGTAAATCAGATTTACATTTTCCTTGATCTTGAACTCATCATCATCATCACCATCATCGTTTAACGTCTATCTTCCATGCTAGCATGGGTTAGATGGGAATTGTCCCACTTGAGGCAAGATTGGTTGGGTGACCGTGTCTCGCTTGTATAGGACTATCTGGCAGGTTTTCTATGGCTGGATGCCCTTCCTAACACCAACCACATTTACAGTGTGGACTGGGAGGTTTTTACCGTGTTACCTACATGGCCACATTACAGCATGGACTGTGTTTTTATTTTTGTCGTGACACCTACACGACCTCATTTATTTTGGACTGGATGTTGTGGTACCAACATAACTTTACAGAGAAAGGGTGGTGTTGGTGGGAGTGGGAGGATGGAGTTGGGGTAGTGGGTTGGGGTGTATATTTGCTAATCACTTTCACACAAAAGAAACTGTATATTGTTTATTTCAGATGGTAATTGCAAGACACTAGAATGTTCTAAAAGGTTTTGTAGAAGCTTTAATGAAACCATGCCATGGATAAGTAGTTATGCATTTTCACGGGTTGCTTTCTATCCGTCCTTGTTCTATAACTTGTGTATGAATAAGATAAGCACCCGGCAATGGTATAATCGCATCGATGAAACAGTCATTTTGGGGGCTTTACCTCTGCGAGTGATCAGCAAGCAGGTGAGTTGGTCTTTCCTGTTATAGTCCAGAGGCTACAGTGTCTGGCATTCTCTTTTTTTTAAAATAGATTAGGCTGCTATTTCTAACAGGTTGAGAGACTATCTAAGGTACTCTTATTGTCAATCATATTGGAGCTTGAAATGTGGTGCTGGATTACCGTAAAATGGGTTGAAATCGTAATGTCTGTATAGGACCTTCTATTCTAGTAGTGGTGCCCTGATGTAATACACCCAGTACACTCTGTATAGGTCTTTCTATAGACATGATATGGTGGTGCCCTGAAAGAAGACAATTTCTCGTGCTTTTGTGCAGTGGGATGAACGTGGAAAGATGTAATTCTTGTTAAGTGAACTTCCTCATTGCACAGTGAACATGTTGGCAAGTATCACTTACCTGAGGCTCCCAGGTAAACATGTGGCAAGTATCACTTCCCTGAGGCTCCCAGGTAAACATGTGGCAAGTATCACTTATCTGAGGCCCCCAGGTAAACATGTGGTAGGTATCACTTTTTTGAGGGTCCCAGCTAAACATGTGGCAAGTATCACTTCCCTGAAGCTCCCAGGTAAACATGTGGCAAGTATCACTTATCTGAGGCCCCCAGGTAAACATGTGGTAGGTATCACTTACTTGAGGGTCCCAGCTAAACATGTGGCAAGTATCACTTCCCTGAGGCTCCTAGGTAAACATGTGGCAAGTATCACTTCCCTGAGGCTCCCAGGTAAACATGTGGCAAGTATCACTTACCTGAGGCCCCCAGGTAAACATGTGGTAGGTATCACTTACTTGAGGGTCCCAGCTAAACATGTGGTAGGTATCACTTCCCTGAGGCTCCCAGGTAAACATGTGGCAAGTATCACTTACCTGAGGCCCCCAGGTAAACATGTGGTAGGTATCACTAATCTCAGGACCTCAGTTAAACATGTGGTAGGTATCACTTACTTGAGGGTCCCAGCTAAACATGTGGTAGGTATCACTTACTTGAGGGTCCCAGTTAAACATGTGGTAGGTATCACTAATCTCAGGACCTCAGTTAAACATGTGGCAAGTATCACTTACCTGAGGCCCCCAGCTAAACATGTGGTATGTATCACTTACTTGAGGGTCCCAGCTAAACATGGTAGGTATCACTTACTTGAGGGTCCCAGCTAAACATGTGGTAGGTATCACTTACTTGAGGGTCCCAGCTAAACATGTGGTAGGTATCACTAATCTCAGGACCTCAGTTAAACATGTGTGAAAGTTGGGTTAAATTCTATTTTCAGCTTGTCAGAGATGAAAATGTAACTGGGGTAATCTCTGCTAACCTTGACCATGAAGTTAAACATTTCACTCCAACAGAAGAGGTAAAATAACTTTTGCTCTTTGATATCATCATCATCACCATCACCATTATCATTACCACCACCACCATCATCATCATCACCATCACCACCACCACCATTATCATTACCACCACCACCATCACCATCACCACCATTATCATTACCACCACCACCATCATCATCATCACCATCACCACCACCACCATTATCATTACCACCACCACCATCACCATCACCACTATTATCATTACCACCACCACCATCACCATTATCATTACCACCACCATCATCATCATCATCATCACCATCACCACCACCACCATTATCATTACCACCATCACCATCACCACCACCACCATTATCATTACCACCATCATCATTACCACCACCACCATTATCATTATCATTATCATCACCACCATCATCACAACAAACCTTGCAGCATATAGTTACAAGTTCTGAGTTCAAATCCTGCCAAAGTCAACTTTGCATTTCATCGTTTCAAGGTTGGTAAAATAAAGTACCAGTAATGCATGGGGTGGGTTTAGTGTGATCGACTTATTCCCGTGGGAGTAGAGTCCTCAAACACTTCTTCCAGCGGGTCCTGTCAGAAGTCGCCATCTCAAATTGATCCAGCTGTCCAGCAATTCTTTCCTGGGACATTCTAACCACATGTCCGTAATATCTTTATGTTCTGATTTCAAATCTCACCGAGGTTAGCTTTGACTTTCATCCTTACGGGTTCGATAAAATAAAGTACCAGTAATGTACTGGGGTCGATTTAATCAACTTTCCCATCCCTCCAAATTTCTGGCATTGTGCTCATCGTAGAAATCATTGCGGTGGATTGGCAGTATCAGTAAAGGGTTGGACACCATGCTTTGACGCATAGAGTTACGTCTCTTGCCATTCTGAGTTCAAATTCTGCCGAGGTTAACTTTGCCTTTCATCCTTACGGGGTCGATAAAATAAAGTACCAGTAATGCACTGGGTAATTGCAGGCCTTGTGCCAAAAGTAGAAACAATTATTGCTGAGTCTCTCGAGACGTGTGTAACTAGGACGGAGTAAGTCAGTTGAATTTTATGAACTTATCGAAACTTTTATATAGTCATTTTTACATTGTTGTCTAGTTAAAGAACCCTTCTTTCAAAGGAGGTGGTTTTTTTAACTGTATCTCTTGCCCTTAAGGGCTGAATTTGTATTTATTTACAATCGTACCCCTCAATTTTTGTTAAAAAAAAAACATGGCGGACGAAAATAATTGTCCACAGGGAGGAACAGCGGGTTGTTCAGAGGGTAGAACAGCCGATTCTGTCCAATCACAAGGCAAAGGCAAGGACAACAGAAACAGCAGCAACCACAGTGGCTGTGGTGGTGACAACAGCAGCGACTAGAACAGTAGCACCAGTAGTGCAAATTAGGAAGATCAGACAGCAACCCTCGGAAGTCTCCCTCCTATTGGGGAATTTTTCATTGTTTCTTTTTTTGTTACATCCTCTGTTTTTTTTGTTTTGTTTTTTTACACGCAGAAATGCCCATTTGTAACGTCCTGTACTGTCCTGTGTTGTCCTGTACTGTCCTTAATGTTATACTTTGTGTCAACCCTTGTGGTTAATAATGAAAGCATTATTATTATTATCTAAAATTCCTTTTCTTCACTAATTTGCTTGTTGCAGGAATGGAGAAAAATGGGAGTTGATTACCTTAGACTGAAAATTGTTGATTTTGTCGGTACTCCTTCTCCAGAGCAAATTAACCAGGCTGTGAATTTTATAGACGATCACAAACAGCATGGCAAATCTGTGTATGTCCACTGTAAAGCTGGTCGTACACGGAGTGCCACCCTTGTTGCTTGTTATTTGATAATGGTAAATTCTGTTCTACTTTCTAATAATAATAATGAAATTATTATGTACAGTGCTCAGGTGCACTACAACTCATCAAAGGTGCATGTATAGTACATAGAATAATGTACAAATGTCAGGAAAGTCAACAGTGTATGAGTCATGATATACATGTGTGTGTGTGTATGGAGGGGGAATACCAGGTGTAGTGTTGGCGAATCTCAGGAAGCATGGAGGTTTTAAAGGATGCAGTGTCCCCAGAGCTAACAACTCATGCAGGTAGTTTGTTCCATGCTTCAGCAATTCTGAACGTGAAAAAATGTTTCCGAAAGTCATGGGGGCTGTGCTAAAGAGTTTTTTATCCACATTCACTATTCTGTCTGCCTGTCTTAACTTTTTCATTACCATCATCATCAAACTCTTTACCATTTACATTACTCTATATATACTATTATATTTTCATGGTAAAGGCTTTACCTCACATAATATCAAATCTGAGATTTTGATATTATTTATTTTGAGAACAATACCATAACATCAGTATGAGCAGCCAGTTTGAACAGAAGGAGGTGAAAGAATTTTGGCCGGATACAGGCAGTTTAAATGTTAATGGGTTAAGATCCTATATGACATGAAACCACATGAGACAAAGTACAAAAGAACACTATGACTGCGTCACATTAAAATTGAAGTCTTTACTCTAATACAGCAAATTTTCACGACAATCTGTCCTCTAGAAATTATAGTATAAGCATTTAAATTAATAACAACTGCTTTTAAATATTTTCTGCTAAATCATTACAGGATGTTAAGAGATAATGTTTCTCAGTAAAAAGCTCATTAAACTTCTATTCAGAGCATCACTAATCTATATATATAAAGCTGTGGTTGTCTGTCTGTCTATCGATTTTTGGCACACATCTCCTCTTAGAATCTCTGACGGAATTGCACCGAAATTGTTATACTTGTACATTGAGCCCTAGCGAAGACATCGGAAAAAAATATTTCAAATTGACCCACCCTGTGTGACGAAATCGAATCTAATGTATCGATTTTTGAGCGTAAGTGACGAGTTATTTCCCTTTAAAGCTGTGGTTGTCTGTCTGTCTATCGATTTTTGGCACACATCTCCTCTTAGAATCTCTGACGGAATTGCTATACTTGTACATTGAGCCCTAGCGAAGACATCGGAAAAAAAATATTTCAAATTGACCCACCCTATGTGACGAAATCGAATCTAATGTATCAATTTTTGAGCGTAAGTGACGAGTTATTTCCCTTTGTTCTGTTTACATTGAGCGTCTTACGTTGTTTTTCTCTGCGTTGCAGTGTTTACATTTTTGATCTTTGTTAATAAATAACCAGTGCAGTTTTTATCCCCAGCATCCTCTTTTGTTATAACATTGGGGTTATCGTTATGTTTTCTTAACTTCATAAGGCATATTGTTGGTTGAGGGAATATTAATCAAAAACACCACATGCAAGTCTGCACAGTAGACACTACAGTTTTTATGCCAAAAAAGAAACTTAACATTGTAACTTTAACACAGCTACTGAGCGACCCCGAGCAACGCCGGGCTTTACTGCTAGTATAATATATATTTAAACGATATATGGATGGTCATATTTGGGAGTACGGCTATTTAAATATAACTTAATCATTATGTGAATAATGTTTTTATTTAACACCTAAAGTTGCATTTGCATTATATGTATTAAATCCTAATTTTCTTCTCAATTGATATACCTCCATATATCAGTTATGTAATAAACAATATAAGATAATTATTTCATTTACCAGTGGTTTCTTGAAAGCAAATAAATCTGCTTTCAACCTCCATATATCATTTAAAAATATATTTTATATATATATATATGTCAAAGCAGGCATTTTGTTTTGAAGACAGCAAGTGACGTTTGAAATTTAGTAGAAATAGAAGATTTTGCTATGTTTTAACTGAATAAATTAGCCTGGTTTTAAAACCCTCTAAATGGAAAAGTATCGGGCTAATTTCTTTGTTCAAAATACAGCAAAAGCTTCTGTTTCTACTTTATATATACATACTTATATCTATCTGTATCTCTCTCGTTTCAGGTAAATGGGTGGGACAATGAGAAGGCTTGGGAGCATGTTGTCGCTTGTCGACCTCATGTTCGGATCTTTAACGTTCAAAAAAAGTTCCTCAAACATTTCTACTTTATCAACAAAACAACCTATGACGAAGAGCAACTTCAGTAATTTACAGTTTCTATTAAAATATAACACATTTCAGTAACTTACAAATTTCGCAAATAAATGACAACAAAAGGTTTCACATTATTTCATTGTTGTGTTCTTTTGTAATTGAACTGTGGCCATGCTGTGGCACTGCCTTCAAATTTTAATCAATTAGTATGTTTCTTATTTTAATGGAATGGCTAAGTCCACCTTTGGCGTAACACAATGTCATTCAACAAGGTCTTACACAGATATTACATATATATACATCATCATAATAATTTTACACAGACACATATATGATTTTACACATACACACATATATAGAGATGCACACATATATACATGTACAACATAATTATTTTACACACACACATACATCGCCTTAATTATTTTACGTTTGCTTTTCCATGCATGTGTGGGCTGGCCAAGTTGTTAAAGACTAAGTCAGAGCTAGAGATTATTAACTTAGGAGATATATCAGTATGTTAAATATCCTTCTTTAAATGGTTACCCCATTACATTAGTAAATCCTGCAATAAAGAAGGATCAAGAATATATTTGATACAATAGAAACAGCACCCAGAAAAAATACCCAAATGACACTGTTTGTATATTACAAAAAGGAAATATACCCTGGTTATAGAATGGATGAATAATACATCATGACAAAACATATCTCTCTATCTCTACTATTCTGAAACTGAAAGTTAAATTATATTACGGTAAAGAGCCCTCCTATGAGATGCAATTTCAAAGGAAGCCAGCTAAACCTATGTAGGTGTGAGCTGTAACGTGATAAAGCTAGGGCACCTATCATTAAAACATTAGGGACACCTCCCATGAGATATAACCTAGGAGGTTAGCTAAACCTTTGTGGCACATGGCCAGCAATTTGAAGGGGATGGGGTAAAGCTGATTAAATCAACCCCAGTGTATTACTGGTACTCTAATCGATCTCGTAAGGATGAAAGGTGAAGCTAACCTCTGGGATTTGAACTCAAAACGTAAAGGGGTGTAACTCTGCTGCGAAGCATGTCCGATGCTTTATTGATACTGCCAATCCATTGCTTTTAATAATGTTTCTACTTTGGGCACAAGGCCAGCAATTATTCCAGTGTATTACTGGTACTTTAATGGAGGAATGATATCATTTATATAGTGTGATATATATATCTAGCGTACGGTCTAACTTTTCATGTATGACTGGTCGATATAAAATGGCAATCAACAATCACATTGAAATCAAGAGGGGTGTAGTTCTATAGTAATACCCTTTATTCAATAGCTAATTACAAATAACATAAAGATATGAAATCATCAGGAATATATATAACGAAGAAAGTGTGGTAAGGAACCAGGTGGATCATAACGCACCAGAGTACTCGATACTTTGTGTAGTAGAGTGGGTAATAGGAAAAGAGTCAGGACCCTGACGGCTGAGCTCCGGCCGTTTCAACAGCTAGATCCAAAGCTCTGCCGTCGGGGTCCTGACTCTTTCCCTATATATATATATATATATAAATAGAAGGAATATTTAATTTGTTGGAAATTCAACAAATATAAATGTTTATAACTGATTCAGAGCACTCGACAGATTTTCTGGAGTAAATATTCCATGATATTAAATAAATGGAATGACTACCCAAGGAAAATTCAACTGATAAGGTATGTTTCCTTGGCTATGTCAAAATTTATAAAACACATTTCGTATTTTATCTGATGAGAGCGTACCAAAGTTTTTGGTACCCTTGAAATATATATAATAGAATAAATATGGTTTTATAAATATAGTTTCCATTTATTTAATATCATTGTATATATATATATATATATATATATGTGTGTGTGTGTATATTAAGCAGTTATCCCGCATATAATATCTTGCTTGGCTGCCGTTCCTCCAACTTCTCTTCATTATCTCCTCCTGCTACCACTCCTTTTTCCTCCTCCTTTCTCATACAAAACACACTGCCAGCTATACACCACACACATACACACTGCCAGCTATACACCACACACACATACACACTGCCAGCTATACACCACACACACATACACACTGCCAGCTATACACCACACACACATACACACTGCCAGCTATACACCACACAAATACACACTGCCAGCTATACACCACACACACATACATACTGCCAGCAATACACCACACACATACACACTGCCAGCTATACACCACACACACATACACACTGCCAGCTATACACCACACACACATACATACTGCCAGCAATACACCACACACATACACACTGCCAGCTATACACCACACACACATACACACTGCCAGCTATACACCACACACACATACACACTGCCAGCTATACACCACACACACATACACACTGCCAGCTATACACCACACACACATACACACTGCCAGCTATACACACCACACACATACACACTGCCAGCTATACACACCACACACATACACACTGCCAGCTATACACCACACACATACACACTGCCAGCTATACACCACACACACATACACACTGCCAGCTATACACCACACACATACACACTGCCAGCTATACACCACACACACATACACACTGCCAGCTATACACCACACACACATACACACTGTCAGCTATACACCACACACATACACACTGCCAGCTATACACCACACACACATACATACTGCCAGCAATACACCACACACATACACACTGCCAGCTATACACCACACACACATACACACTGTCAGCTATACACCACACACATACACACTGCCAGCTATACACCACACACACATACATACTGCCAGCAATACACCACACACACATACACACTGCCAGCTATACACCACACACACATACACACTGCCAGCTATACACCACACACACATACACACTGCCAGCTATACACCACACACATACACACTGCCAGCTATACACCACACACACATACATACTGCCAGCAATACACCACACACACATACACACTGCCAGCTATACACCACACACATACACACTGCCAGCTATATACCACACACACATACACACTGCCAGCTATACACCACACACATACACACTGCCAGCTATACACCACACACATACACACTGCCAGCTATACACCACACACACATACATACTGCCAGCAATACACCACACACATACACACTGCCAGCTATACACCACACACACATACACACTGCCAGCTATACACCACACACACATACACACTGCCAGCTATACACCACACACATACACACTGCCAGCTATATACCACACACACATACACACTGCCAGCTATACACCACACACACATACACACTGCCAGCTATACACCACACACACATACATACTGCCAGCAATACACCACACACATACACACTGCCAGCTATATACCACACACACATACACACTGCCAGCTATACACCACACACACATACACACTGCCAGCTATACACCACACACACATACACACTGCCAGCTATACACCACACACATACACACTGCCAGCAATACACCACACACATACACACTGCCAGCAATACACCACACACACATACACACTGCCAGCTATACATCACACACATACACACTGCCAGCTATACACCACACACATACACACTGCCAGCTATACACCACACACATACACACTGCCAGCAATACACCACACACATACACACTGCCAGCTATACACCACACACACATACACACTGCCAGCTATACACCACACACATACATACTGCCAGCTATACACCACACACATACACACTGCCAGCTATACACCACACACATACACACTGCCAGCAATACACCACACACATACACACTGCCAGCTATACACCACACACATACATACTGTCAGCTATACACCACACACACATACACACTGCCAGCTATACACCACACACACATACACACTGCCAGCTATACACCACACACATACACACTGCCAGCAATACACCACACACATACACACTGCCAGCTATACACCACACACACATACACACTGCCAACTATACACCACACACACATACACACTGCCAGCTATACACTACACACATACACACTGCCAGCTATACACCACACACATACACACTGCCAGCTATACACCACACACATACACACTGCCAGCTATACACCACACACATACACACTGCCAGCTATACACCACACACATACACACTGCCAGCTATACACCACACACATACACACTGCCATCTATACACCACACACATACACACTGCCAGCTATACACCACACACACATACACACTGCCAGCTATACACCACACACACACTGCCAGCTATACACCACACACATACACACTGCCAGCTATACACCACACACATACACACTGCCAGCTATACACCACACACATACACACTGCCAGCTATACACCACACACACATACACACTGCCAGCTATACACCACACACATACATACTGCCAGCTATACACCACACACATACACACTGCCAGCTATACACCACACACATACACACTGCCAGCTATACACCACACACATACACACTGCCAGCTATACACCACACACACATACACACTGCCAGCTATACACCACACACATACATACTGCCAGCTATACACCACACACATACACACTGCCAGCTATACACCACACACATACACACTGCCAGCTATACACCACACACATACACACTGCCAGCTATACACCACACACATACACTGAAAGCTGAGTGACAATCAAAATGGGAGCCTCCCCGCGGCTGGCTGTTCGGATGTTGATCGATTGTTTTTCCCTTGACTGACAGGCGGCGTGTCTTTCATTGATCCACTGCCCGGGGAAGGAGGTGGGATTAGTTAGGCACACACACCATTACATATTGTACACATATAGACACGCACGTATGCATATATATATATATATATATATATATACACCAAACTCGTCCCACGGACTGAGTGCTCTACCACTATGGATATTTCCTTCTACTGTTCTACCTTTATATATAGGCATTCATTCATAGATAGATACACACACGTATATATACAAACTCACACATACACACATACATATCCACTAACACATCGTGTGTGTATATATCCACATACATGTTTTGCTATGTAACCAGGATTTTTATTTCCTATTTAGAACCAAAAGTAAAGAGTTGTGTGAACAACACATTTAAATATTAGGAGTGTAAATCAATTTATTAAAATTAATTAGAACCGCAGTAAAAAGAAGCATTAGTCACGACTAGTAAGGGAGACAACTCTGAAATGGAAATAATACTGAAGAGAGAATGTGATTTTTGTCACATACTTGTTTCTGTCTTATTAGACATCGTTTGTGAAGCATTGCCTAGCGGTTACAAACGAATATCTATGTTTGAGTCAGATCGATCATACTGATTAAGACCTAGAGCCAATCATCTGTGAAACACGTAACTTTCACTATGCAATAAAAAAACAAAACATTTAAAAGTGAAAGTTATATCTTTCATTAGAGTGTGAGACCCTATGTAAGCAAAGAATGCGAGCGCCCAGCCTGTCTGGGAGGTCAGTAGATGTGTTTGGCTCCGGCCAAATTAAGACCCGTCCAACCGTTGTTAGTTGGAAAAGTGGACGATAAAGGATGGTGATATATATAATAAAGTGATAAAATATAAATATAATAATAATAATAATGAAAGCACCATCCCCTTAAGCCAGAAGAAAGGGAAAAAATTGACCAAAAAGTTAAAAAAATAAAAGGCCAGGTGAGGGGGGGGGTTAAGAAGAATAAGTTAATACAAAGTAAATAATGTAGAAGTAAATAATGTGAGATGAGAGAAAACTATTGGTACCGCCTGCAGTGACGTCATTGGACACGTGATCGGGGCGGGTGCAGTGATGATCGACGCCCGCCATTTTGACGAAGAGTGACAGCGTCTGTATGTGAGGTGAGCCTCCAATTAAATTGCCTTAACGTGTGTCTGTGTGTGTGTGTGTATACATGCCTCTATAACTATACGTCTCTGTCTGTATATATATACGTCTGTATGTATGTGAGGTGAGCCTCCAATTAAATTGCCTTAACGTGTTAGTGTGTGTTGATATATATATATATATATGTGTATATATATATACACACACAAACATATATTTATATATACATACATATTTATATGTATAGCTGTATGTGTATGTGCATCTGTACGTGTGCGTGTGTATGGATCCGTATGTGTGTGTATGTATATGTAACGGTATGTGTGTGTATGTATGTGCATCTGTACGTGTGTGTATCTATATGTATATGTATGTACGTGTGTGTATGTATATGTATCTGTATGTATGTATATATGTACGTGTGTGCATGTATGTATCTGTACGTGTGTGTATATGTATCTCTATATATATATATGTGTGTGTGTCTTAATAATATCGTTCACTCACCCCTTACTGGTTGTAGTAGTAATAATATTGTTGTTCTTCCCCCTCCGGTCAGCCCTTTCCAACCCCGTCTCAGCCCTCAGTCCCCCACCAGAGCGAGATATTAAGTAGACGAGGCAGGCAAGACCTTGCTACCATCACCAGCCTGTCTTGTCTGTCGCCAATCAGACATGGTGAAAATCTTACTTAATAGCTCTATCACCCGATGTGTCCCGTCTCTTTTATTTATTCTCAAAACTGGTCTGGTTTGTGAGAGGTTTAGCTACTATTTCTAGCAAGTGACCCTTTACTATTCGTAGGCTCGTGTTGTTGTTTTTTAGCACCCTCACCCACTTAATACGAACACACGGAGATCGAATCGTATCGAATTCTACTGGCAAACGGATCAGCTATGATCAGTTGTGTCTCAGCCGTGACCATCCCGTCTTTTTTGGTTGTCAGACAATATATCACGCACATACATACATATATATGTGTGTATATATATATATATGTGTGTGTGTGTATCTATAAATATGTATGTTTGTGTGTAGGGTTACATGATCTGTGTGATTTGAGGGAGGTTTGTCTGCTACTTCTAGCAGTAATATACTTGGTCGTTCGCTGCTTGTTAATTATTACTCAGCCACCTCCTCTGGTCAACTGTGACATCTAAACAGGCTGACCTATGATCAAAGGCTTTCCAATCGTGGCCATACATACTGAATCATTATATCTAGGACTATATTATATACATTTATCTAATGTATATCTCCACTATTTTAAAGATAGTAGGGCGTGTATGATTTGAAGAATATTTCGCTATTCTTTTTAGCAAGGCAGTACTACATAGAAGTATCGTCGAGTAGACAGACAAACAAACCTATGACCATACCGTTTTTCTTTTGTTAGACATAGTGTAATCTATCTACTTTTATATTATACAAAATCTAATTCCCTTATTTAAGGCAGGTGCATCATTTAACTACTACTTCTCGCTCATCGAGCTACCACGTAGAGGCTTTCTCGCTGGATCCTGTGTCTTTAGATTTTCGAAACGAACATCCATTTTATGTTCCCCCTTAATTAACCATCCCATATATATATATATATATATATATATATATATATATATATATATATATATATATATACTCACACACACACACACAGGGTGTCCCCCCCCAAAATGTATACACACTTCAACAGCATTCTAATAAGTATGTGTATACATTTTTTTAGGACACCCTGTATATATTAATAACCCTGTGCCATCCCTAATTCATCGTTGACTCTAGTACCTCCTTGAAAAAATGGCGTTTTGCTAAGAGTTGTTAAGATGTAGTTCTGATAGTTTTTGTGTTGTTACTAAGAACCCATGTCAGCTTGAAAACATTTGATAGCGACCAGTTGATCAACGACAGCAAAACTATTTGTAGTTTATGTTTGTCATAAAATAATCAGGCTCCTCGCATATATAATGCAACAATTAATAAAAATAATAATTAAAAAAACAACACTAAGAATAAATATATTCTATATTGCATCACATTTTTCTCCTCTCTCTCGTATACGTGTATGTATATATATGTGTGTGTGTATGTATGCGTATATATATAGTATATGATATGTATATGTGTGTGTATGTATTCGTATATATATAGTATATGATATGTGTGTGTATGCGTATATATATAGTATATGATATGTATATATATATGTGTGTGTGTGTATGCGTATATATATAGTATATGATATGTATATGTGTGTGTGTGTATGTATGCGTATATATATAGTATATGATATGTATATATGTGTGTGTGCGTGTAATTATATATAGTGAAAAATTGAACGGGAACAAAACAGAGGCAGTACGAACAAAGATTTATTAGTTTCACGCTCTTGAGAGTGGGGTGGTGGGTATATATACACTGGTATCCATTTGTTTATGGTGGGGCCGATAGAATTCAACGAAGGCTTGAAAAGATAGTTTCAACGGGGTTTGGTGGTGAGTGCCATAGTTTTTATTGTGGGCTCCCATCGCATAAGGTTCCCTCGAACATTCAGTTTACCTACAGAATCATTTATATATATATATATATATATATATATATATATACATACGTGTGTGTGTATTGAACAATGAAAATAAAACAAAAGTCGAAGATAGGTTCTTAATTAGTTCAATGTTTTACGATCGTTTCAGAGAGTTGATTGATCATGATAGATCGATATATTGACTGGCAGGTAATGGTTATGTCTCTAGCTATTTCTGAGGAAGACGGTGTGATGGATCAGGGATTCGACACTAGAAATGTATATATCACCATCGTTACCGTTTATCGTCCATTTTCCACGCTAGCATGGGTTGGACGGGTTGTCCCATTGTGAGTCAACTCAGCTCTGATGACCATGTCTTCCTCATAACAGAACTGTTTCTGGATTGGTTTCTACGAGTGAATGCCCTTCCTAACGCCAACCACATTTACTGTGTGTACTGGGTGCATTTCATCGTGGCACAACCGCCTTACAGAGTGGACTGGGTGGTGTTTGTCATGTCACCAGCACTATCACTATACAGAGTGGACTGGGTGCTCTTTGTCATGGCACAGTGCAACAATACTATTATATATTATGTGTATATATATTAAATGTATATTTAATCAATAGATCACACTGCCTGCATGGACTCCCTTGACTCTCTGTCGCTGCCATCCAATTCTAGTGTCCATCATCTTCAGCAAGTCAGAGAAATTGCAGTTTGTTGTCACAAATTTGCTTGATATAGGTCTTGGCTTGTCCTCTGCTAGCTCTTCCTTGTGTAGGCTCCCACAAAAGAACTTCATTAACTATTTCATCTTTAGCTCTCCAGCAATGTCTTGTGAATTTGACTTCACTCTTTGATGATGTCTTTTAGATGAAGGCTCCCATATTGTCTCTCATTGGTCAGATAAACTCTCCAAGTGACATTCAAAGCCACTCTTATCATCTGAGTGTAAGCTCCATCTAATCTTTCCAGTTTTTTAAGTAAGGGATCCTTGCTGAGCATCCATACAATAGAACAGAGGTAAGACTTGCTTAAAAGAGGCTCCTTTTCATGTCTGGAAGTCTAGATTTCCACACTAGAGATAACATGTCGATGGTATCCCAAGCCTTACCAATGTGTGTGTTTACATTGTTTTCGAAGCTAGAGACTTGACTACTCAGAGAAATAAATTCTTCTACACAGTTGAGAAGTGTTTCTGACACTGCTTTGATTCAAGCTTGTGTATTCTGTATTGTTTGAGTTAACACGGAGAATGATACCTTTGGCTTATTAGATATGTATATTGTATTATATATATATATATCCATCTAGCGCGGGTAAAATTCCCGAGATCCATGGACGAGTTCTCTCCAGGAGTCTCTGTCCCTCATCATCGCTGCTATGTCCTGCATCTCCCAAGGTCTGTCCTTAGGGCATCAACATATGTCAACCATGCAGGTGTTCCCACAGGAGCACAGAGTGCAGTGTCAACTCTGGATGTCGGTGAGCATGTCCAGCTAACCTCAGTCTCCTCTGTGCTACTTTCTAGCTGACTTTTGTATATATGTATATTGTAGTGTATTATATTTATATGTCTATTGTACTACATATATGTATATGATTATTAATTCTAATTCACTAATTCTGTATCATTCTAATGTAGGTGATGTTTTAGTCCAGATGGGTGATGTAAGTGGTGCTAGCTACCACTTAGTGAAAACCACCTCCAATGTTGGCAACTACACACATTGTCTCACCTACAGAGTCAACAAATACCGCACAGTCAAAGAGGTAAACCCCTCTCCTCACTTTATTGAAAATATTTTTGTTGCTAACCCCTCTGTTAACAGGGGTATGGCCTTAAAACACTTGCTATGCTAATCCATCTGTTAACAGGGAGGGAATGGCATTAAACCATTTGCTGTTGCTATTTTTGTTTAAATTGAAGGTACATTTTAGATGTGCTAATTGAAAAAAAAAAACAATGTTTTAATGTAAATCAAGAGCTATGCTGTCTAATTAAATTCTTGAATTAGTTTTGATTTTTTGCTGTAAACACTTCTTTTACGTTTCCCATGTTTTTAGGAAAGATAAAGGTTCCATCTTCCCATTTTTCACAGTAATTCTATAAGAGACATTCATTAGCAGATGTATGATGTCTAGAGAAGCTTGGTACATTCTACCAACAATTTACACAATAGAGAAGTATATCATATGACCCCACCCCCACAACACAGTCTCCATCACAGCTCTAATCTTTAATCCATAGAAATGTATATCATATTTCTTGTTATTTTGATTGTCTTCTATAATCTCTTGTATTCTATTTCCCACCACCAGTACTAACAGTAATAGTAGTGTTAGCAGTAGTACTACTACAACAACTCTAATTAGTCAACAGACTACAACTAGCAGTACTACTTCTACTACTACTGCACTACCTCTCACTACTCAACAACAAAGTTCTGAACCCCACAGCCTTGAGCATGAAAAGAAAGCAATTTGTCGGTAAGTCAACTCCATTTCATTGTTTCGTCCATACAAATATTTCTGAAATTCAAATAAAATGCATATGAAACGTATATATAAAATTCATATAAAAAAATATATATATAAGTTGACCTCAGCAAGATTTGAACTCAAAACACAGAGAACTGGAACATGTATAGACGCTCTAACAATTCTGCCAATTTGCTGCCATCTGTTTTACATGCATGATAAATGTTAAGGAAATTATTTGTCATTAAATATGCTGATGAGACAAAACAGACATTAAATGATATTAATGATTATCTTCCATCTTTCTCATTATACCAGGCACCCCCTATTTCCCTTGATGGCCCTGTTATTTGAGAAGTGTGAAAGGGCAACTCAAACCCCTGATTGTCCAGCGGGGGACAGCTTCGATGTTGACATTCAGGCTTTTGTGCAGCACCAGGAGAAGGACCGTAACCCTTTCTTCAGTGATGACACTGAATTGGACAGCTTAGTAAGTTTCATCAAACTGCAAATACCTTTTGTTTTCTTAACACTTTTTACACTACCTGAAAGCCCCTTGTTCTACGATACAAAACTCTGTGTTTTAAAGTGTTTATATTTATCTAAAACCTTCCATCGTAATTTTATGCAAGGACCTTTAAGTTATGTTCCTAATATCAGCTTAATAATGAGAAAGTTTAGTTCTATGGTTCACAACTGTTTGTTTTAAAGTATGTCATCATCATCATTTAACGTTTATTTTCCATGTTAGCATGGGTTAGACTGGTTTGTCCCATTTGAGGCAAGCTAGGTCGGGTGACCGTGTCTTGCTCATATTGGACTGTTTCTGGCTAGATTTCTACAGCTGGATGACCTTCCTAACACGTGTATATTTATCTAAAACCTTCCATCTTAATTCGTGTGTATCGGTGTATTTCTTCATTCTGTTCTCTCTTAGCATCCAACACCACAGACAGTCATATTTGTTTATGTTCTGCATCAATAGAGAACTCACTGCTCAGCCGTTAATCATCATCATCATACGTCCGCTTTTCCCTGCTTGTCTTATTCAGCATAGCATCTCTCCACTTGTCACGGTCCTTTGTCAACTCCTCCGGCAATCTATAACTTACTTAGAATTTGTTGTTGTTGTTGTTGGTGTTGTCTGTTGAACTGATGTTCTATATTTTTATCCTGTCTCTTCTCCAGATGGTGAAGGCTATCCAGGTTCTACGTATCCACCTACTGGAGCTGGAGAAAGTGAATGAGTTGTGCAAGGACTTCTGTAACCGATATATAACATGTTTGAAGAGCAAGATGCAGAGCGAGCATCTGCTGCGAACGGAGGTGCATTCACCGACGCACCATTTCGATGGTTCTATGAGCAGCAGCAGCAGCAGCAACGGCAGCAGTTCAGGAAATGTCACTCCTGCCCTCAGCACAACTTCTGCGCAGCTAACCCCAACTACTACAGGCGCGTTGTCTTCCACCGGTGGGAACAACACCAACACCACTACTACCACCACCACCACCACCAAAAGCAGCAGCACTAGCAACCACCACCACCACCACCACCATCAGCAACAACACCACAACAGCAACATCATCACCACCAGCGCTGCCACAAGCAGCAGCAGCAGCAGTAGTAGCAGTAGCAACAACAACAACAGTAACACCACACTAGCAGCAGCAGCTTCATTGCAAGGTCAGTTGCAGATGCAGCAGCAAGTTGTGGCGTCTATGGCCGCCAATAATGTTTTTATACAGCAGGGACTGGCTGCAGCTGCACAGCCGGCTGCAGCTCTTTCAATGGCGTCCCTAGGACAGGGTCAGATTGTATCTGGAGGAACTGTGTATCGAATGGTTCAAACACCACAAGGCATTGTTGCACAACCAATCCAGGTCAGTAAACTTGTTGTTTTAGTCAAATTAGTAGACTGTTGTAATTGTTGTGGTTGTTGTTGTATCAAGCAGTGTTTTATTCCAATTGTGAGGCACAATGGCATTTTATGTGATGCTCTACCAATTCTGCCAATCCACCTCGCTAGAAACTTTACTAATATATTAAAAATTGTCATGTTTCTTATTTCAGATTCAGACTGCCTCCCTGCCTAACCAAGTGGCAAGTGGACCACCTCTTATTCATGGTAGTACTCCTTTGTCACAGATTGGTGTTGTAGGGACACCCAATATTATTGGACAAATGCCTAACACTTCTGCTCCATCCACTGCAGGTAAATAAATAAGAACCCACTCAAACAACGTTTCTTTTTTTTTTTTCCCTGTTTCTCCTTCCATCTCATCTCCTTTCCCTACCCCCATTCCCCCACATCCTCCCATCTCATCTAGATATCACAAGGCATTATGTTAATGCAGTGACAACACACAATAAAAATAAGGCTATTACTACCACTAATAATAATAATAATCATCGTTATAAAAGAAGAGCTGTCTGTCTGTCACACATATATGTACTAGGTTGAGGAAAAAGTTTGTGCACCGTGTTAAATAATGATTTTTTATGCAAGAATTTATTCAAAAACAACAACAACTATTCTTCAAAATAAAGACCATCATTGTCCACGACCTTCTGCCAACGACCTGCAAGCTTTCGGATTTGGTCAAGGTAGCAATCCTTTGGATTTGAATCGAAAAATTCTTGACAGGCTTCTTCAACTTAATCGAATGACTCAAATCGGCGACCTTTCATAAGGTGCTGCATTGATCGGAAGAGACTGTAGTCAGATGGAGCAGCGTCTGGACTATGGGCTGGATGCGACAGAACTTCCATACCGTTCAATTCTTCAATCTTGTTGCTGGTCTTTCTGGCGGTATGCGGCTTTGCATTGTCTTGTTGAAACAGAGCGCGTTTTCGACGAACAAGACTTTGGTACTTTTCAACCAGCGCATCGTAGACTCGATCAAGTTGCTTGCAGTAAAGTTCAGCGTTGATGGCGCGACCATTATTTTAACACGCCGCACAAACTTTTTCCTCAACCTAATATATAAGACTGGAGAAGGAGTGAAAACAGAAGGTTTCCCCTTTTTTAAGTTGAGAGAAAGGAGACAACTTAGTAATTCTTATAGTTTATTACAAGCTGAAGAATCTACAAGGGTTAGGGGTAATAAGGTAAAGATATGTAGGATGTGGGGGAAGCCAGTGGGGAGGGGGACACCTTCTAGTAATCATGAAAATGAAGTAAAACAATATGTAAAATATCCCTTTCAGCAAGACAATTTCTGGAACTGACAAATACACAGCTGTTGAATTCACAGCTCTATCTATCTATCTTTACTTCATTCTATTGTCTATTACCAGCTTCAACCCAGATTACACACATGACCAGTCTTGCTCAACTAGGCTCAGACGATGAAGATATGATTTGTAAAAGAAAAACTAAGAGAGGAATTTTACCCAAGACAGCAACTAAAATTATGAGGTCTTGGCTGTTTCAGCATATTGTGGTTTGTATCTACATTATTTTTTCTCCCCTTTAAAATTTGTAAACCTTTCATACCTGAGTTATATCCATTTTTTTTTTCCTATATAATATATAACCCTTTTGTAAGGAACCAACCCAAGAACACTGAGACTGTTGTGGAACAGGCTTGAACTACACCTTATCTAAGCTAATTCCCTTCTTGTTTAAATCATGTTACAAGAAAATTGAAAAGAATGGAAATGAGAATGATCCTCGAGTTTCCATGTTTTCCTTATCCAGATTGCCTTTTGTCCCCTTACACTAAAGTCAATGGTAACTAATGTATGTTGACAGCTACATTTTTCTCCAGTGAATAACTCAGCATTTACAACAATCTGCCTATTTTGTTTCTATATGACAATAAAGTCTATTTAGCTTGTGTGCGTGTCCACCGCATTGATAGATGGTTGTGATTGGCTGGGTGGGTTTTCTGCAATTTGTATTGTAAATGAATAGTTTACATGCATCACTGAGGTCTTCCACACAGCTCCCATCTACCAGATTTTACTAAAAACACAAGTTTATAGTAATTATTGAAAACCAAATATTAATTTAAAAGATAAAAAAAGATTTGATGTCTGATCTAATAAATTTAATTTTTCTAGCATCCATACCCTTCAGAAGATGAAAAAAGGCAAATTGCTGCCCAGACAAACCTAACGTTACTTCAAGTCAACAACTGGTAAGTTTTAGGATAAAATTATCTTGTTATTATGAATATATAAGCTTCTCTTTCAACCTGCCTGTGGGTACACTGTACCTCCTATGCCCTCATGATCTATAGTGGGTATACTGTACCTCCTATGCCCTCATGATTTATAGTGGGTACACCGTACCTATGCAAGCATGGAAAATAGACATTAAACAGGTATGATGATGTGTCTATATATATATATATAGTTGGTAGTTAGTTTCTACAATTTCTGTCTACCAAATTTCATTCAGTGGACATTGGGAGCCTGAATTTAGTTAAGACACTTTCCTGATCTGCCACGCATTGAAATTGAACCCAACACCACATCATTGCAAAGGGAATTTCTTAAGCACAGAGTCAGGTCATGTCTGAGCCTGGCTTTTGTGTTCAGTTATTGTTTACTTTCTACTTTATATTTGACAGGTTTATCAATGCTCGTCGGCGTATACTGCAGCCAATGCTAGATGCCAGCAATCCTGACCAGGCCAAAGTGAAAAAGAATAAGCCACCGAATCGACCTCTGCAAAGATTCTGGCCTGAAAACATAGCTAACCTACGTCCACAATTACCTTCTACTTTTGATGGTAACCATTCTGGTAGTTCCAGTCCATTGTCTATCGGAGATGCCGATGATATTGGTGATGGAGGAGCATCGAATGAGAGTAGCTCTTTAGCCACATCAAACCAGCCGTCCAAGCCAGCTATATTGCTACCCAATATGGAGACAACTTGTAAGTTGAATTTCTTTTCTAAAAAATTGTGTCTTTAGAGGGTTATAGTAATGTAAATTGGACAGTAAATGTTTAATTTACCCTTAATATTTCAGGATAAAATACATTTGTCAAAAGAGGAATTGGAGAAACTGTGGCATATTTTAATCTGGAAGTGGAGAATGGATCGTGTTTTTAAGCTATAGTTGTATCTATTGTTGAAGTGTAGTAGTAAGTCTCTCTATGTTGAAGTGTAGTAGTAAGTCTCTCTATGTTGAAGTGTAGTAGCAAGTCTATCCATGTTAGCCACTCTATGATGAAGTTCTGGTCTATTGTTGAAGTGTAGTAGTAAGTCTGTATGGAGGCTCATTCGTTAGTTCAATGTAAATGTTTTGTTAATGGTTAGCTAAAATAGGTTTGTATAATCTAGAGATGGATGAAATATAGATTCTATATTTTAATAGATGTAAAATAAATTGCTATGGAGGGAAGGGTGATGTGTATATGACATGTCTTAAAGTATTAGCTATGGAGAGAAGGGTGATGTGTATATGACATGTCTTAAAGTATTAGCTATGGAGAGAAGGGTGGTGTGTATATGACATGTCTTAAAGTATTAGCTATGGAGGGAAGGGTGATGGATTAAACCCTTTAATGTTCAAACCAGCCAAAATTCTCTACCTTTTTCTGTTGAAACATGGCTGTAACTGGTCGCTCAAACTGATGTTAAAAATCTCATAGATTCGATATTGTGAGATAAAGCATTTACCATGAAAATATAATAGTATTTATAGAGTAATGTAAATGCTAAAGGGTTAAAAAACAATAGTTATGTTTGTATAGCCATGCTGATATTGTTTATAGAATCTTATACACAGTAAATTATGTAAAGAGGAAATGTTTTAATGTTTATTTTCTTGTTTCTCTTCCAGTTGTCATCAGTGATGGCCACATTAATGCTTCCATATCTCTGGAAAAACTCCGTAACTTTGATCACACTTCTTTGGCAAATATCTCGGAAACGTCTCGGATCATTCAGAACAGCAATACCACCACTGCTACCACTACATTGTCTTCCATTATGAGCAACAGAAACAACACCACCATTGGTCATAGCAGTGGTAATAGTCAGTTCAACATTGACAGTAGTAATAGTAGTAGTAGTAGTAGTAGTACCTCAGCTAATACTAAAGCTGCTACTACTACTCCTGTTCACCAAACAAACAAAGAGACTGGCAGAAACAACACAAGTAAAGACTTAACCTCTAATAGTAGTAGTAGTAGTACAAGTGGTAGTAGGGGTCAGACAATCTCCCAGACAACTCCTCTTTGATGCTGCAATAAATTAAATGGGAGATAAAAGGAACCCGAAACAGTTTATATACACACTCTATATAAATATGAACACCTTTTTTATTATATGATATTATATATGTATATATACATGTATGTATATATACCTATATATGTGTATATGTATATATTTTCTTTGTTTTTCAAAATACAGAAAAAAAACAAAAAAACTTGTTTGTTGTTATTATTTGTCTGAAGGAAAGGCAGGGTTAAGTATGGTACCATACATAGCTCTTACTTTATGTATAGTACCACAGTTGTTACCTTATGTATAGTACCAGTTGTTGATACACACATATAGTGTGCTAGTGTAGAAACCGTTTCTTGACCAATTGGTTACAGTACCACTGTGACCCCCATATATAACTTGCTCCTTATAACATGTGTGACCCCCATATATGGCAATTGTGAGTGTTGGTTATAAGCTACTGCTAAACCTACAAACTTATTTCTATATCCAATGATAACAAAAGAAATAGGCCAGGTATTAACATTTTATTCATCTACGACACATTGAGCTGTCCTGATTGATATATATATATATATATATATATAATATGTTCGTCTGTTAAAAGGTTTCTATCCCCTTACTCAACTCTTTGGGAGAAAGTGATGCCATGGTTGGGTTTCTAGAACCTTCCACATGTGTAAGGTTGTTAATTCTGAGATAAAGAAAGGAGTATTGATCCTTAGTAATTGATTGATACTTTATCAACTGTACAAGTGAAAAACAAACCTGAACAAGGACTGGTTGGGGTTATAATGACCCCTTTAACTTAGGTGAATGTAAATGATGATT
The DNA here is from genome assembly GCA_964016885.1 of Eledone cirrhosa. Taxonomy (NCBI): domain Eukaryota; kingdom Metazoa; phylum Mollusca; class Cephalopoda; order Octopoda; family Eledonidae; genus Eledone; species Eledone cirrhosa. Next base: position 40,610,836 of record OZ024756.1, read on the forward strand.
GTCACCACTTTACAAAGTATAAAAAAGCACTATGATTGCATCACATTAAAAATTAAAGTTGTTACTTTAAAACTGCAAATTTTCAGCAGTCTGCTTACTAATGAAGACATTACAAACATTTAATTTACATGAAATGATCAAAGCATTAAAGAAAGGCTATCAAGAGTGAAGGCAGGCAGTGGCCATGATCCATATCAGCGTTGCCCAGTCCCAAGTTGGTAGAAGGAAGGTATCCTTTGGCTGGAGACCTAGTATCAACTACAGAGCGGGTGTATACCAGATGATAGATTAAGTTGCCCTTCACTGGTACAGCTGACCAGACAGCAGCATTTATTTATTACACTCTTTTTCCATTTGTTTGTATAAAAACAAAAACATTGTCTTTGACTGATGTATGTATGTATATATGTGTGTGTAGGGAGAGTAATTCTGTTTGTAAGGAACAGTTTCAGTACCAGACTGGAAGCTACCTTCCATGTTTAAGCGAAACCAACAAAAGTTAATTCTAACAATCAAAACTGCAGATAATAATAAAGGAGTAAAAATCACTTGAAATACTGTTGTTACCATTAAGAAAAGACAATAGTCTTGGAAACACAACTTCCAATACCGAATATTTGAAGCTATGAAAGATTCTCTCTTTGCTACAGGTCAGGGAAAGGTTGTTTTTTGTTTAGAAGAAAACCAACAGCAGTCGCCCACATACAATGTGGCCAATGTTGTCCGAGGAAAAGACAATTTATACAAATTGAAACCAGCCGCATCAGAGGTGAATTTAAAATGCAAAAGGTTGAAAGAAATACAAAGAGTTTTGCCATCCAACCTCTAACAATTCTGCCAATTTGCCACCCTTGGATTGATGCTTTATCAACAGCAAAAGGATGTGTGTGAGGAGGGAGAGCAAGGGAGTGCTGAGCTGAAACAATTACGGCTTAAACAACAGCCAATACTAACAAAAGTGTGCTTTATTGTAGATATTGAAAACTACATCAGATCTCCACCATTGATACAATAGAGATTATGAAGGTGAGGAATTAAATATGAAATTAACAGAAAATATCAATTCAATCCAGCCTAGGACAGTGATATTATCTATCAAAATAATTGCTTCACAAACCAACGAGAAAGGGATCTGGGCCGCTATAATGTCACACATGACCTATTAAGAAATAACAACCAAATCTACCTCAATTCACACCATAACATTAAAGAATAATGTAAGGACAGTAGATCCCTCCATTCAGAATGATGGCACATAAACAAGACTTAAAAAATATCTGCTGGAGACAACATTCAGCCAGAGAACTTATGGCAATGTGTGCCCTGATTCTTAATTGGTGAAAGCGAGACGAGTTTAGTTTGCAGACCATTGTTATAAAACAGAAAGAGAAATAGCATAACTTATCCTCTGGAGACGCCTGACCCCTGGGGATATCATCAGCAGGGACACAGAGATTGTGGACCAAAGAAGACCTGATAACAGCTATACAGGATCAGGAATACTGGTAAGGGGTTGTGGTTGTGGGCCCTATGATTTCACCTGTGTTCATGACTATCTGCCAGTGATAACTCCTGGTAGAAGTGTCATTGCTTTTCCAGTGACAGGAGGCAGGATTTCAACTGAGAACATCCTGTTAGACTGTTTAACAATTTCACCACTCCACAGCCCCTGGACTGGTACTTAATGGACCCCAAAAAAGACAAAAAGTGAAGTTGATCATGACAGGATTTGAATATAGTGTTGGTGTCACCAAAAAATACACCTAGTACACTCTGTAAAATGGTTGTGTTGGTATCATAATATACATATAGTACACAACAACATTTAGTGCTGGTGTCATGAGAAAATAAACCTAGTATACTCTGTAAAGGGATTGAAAAAGAGAAAGTAGGGTATACAGGGCACTTTCGTCTGGATGAGGATATCTCAAATGCTGGTGCTGCAAAATACACCCAGTACACTCTGTAAAATGGCTGGCAATCAAGAGACTATCAGGTAAAGAGGACACTTTAGTCTTGACTGATTCAAGGTGACCTTACTAGCACCAGTGTCAAAATACACCCAGTACAGTCTGTAAAATGGATGGCAATTGAACAGGCAATGTAGGTTGGGTTTAGGAAGGGCTGTAGAAATCATGCTGAAAGTGGAATGTATGAGCAAGACGTGATCCTCCAACTCATTTAGCAAGGCAGAAACTTCAAATAAGAACTCGCTCACTGTAATGACCATCCACCTCAAGACAGCATAGAAAGTGAGTGAAAAATACAGACATTTAAGTCTGAGTTTCTGATGAGAGTTCGTAATTTTCAATTTATAAAAGTAGAAAATACATTTAAAAACGAACATTCAAATAATTATGGCATTTCATAACCCTTTAGCATTTAAACCAGCTATATATATCTGGCCAGAATTCTCTCATCTCTTTCTTTTCAAACCAGCTGTAACCAGCAACTTATACTTGTGTTAAGTTATTGTTCTTATAATAAGTATTATCAAAATCTCAGATTCGATATTATGTGAGATAAAGCTTTTACCCCGAAAATACAATAGTAAATATAGAGTAATGTAAATGCTAAAGGGTTTTAAGATCATACACAATGGACATTGTAGTGTTTTTATACAATTCAATAACCATGTTAACTGGTATTTGGCTTTCACACACACACAAACATATATATATATATATATATATACACAACACTAGTATCAGCCCAATGAGATGAAAATGAAATTAACCAAAGCAGAATTTTAGAACTTGGAAATATATATATTTAAAAATATACGGCAATTATTTTCCTAAATTCTTAATTTCAATATTTCAACTGGGCTTTAAAAGTAAGTAGTTGATGCTATTTTGTTAGACACAAGCCTTAAATCTCAAACACTGGGGATCTAACCATATCAGTTGCTTCTGACAGGACCCACTGGAAGGAGTCTACCTCGACAACCCTCTCAGGTGGGCGAAGGAGACAGCCTTGAATGTTAGGAGGATGTGGACAATCAATTGTCTGAATCCCTAATTTATAGATGGAGAGAAAAATATTTAATTTGGTAGATAGAAACTGCAGAGGACCATTGTATAAATGTAGATGCATTTGTGAGTTTATGTCCTGTACAACAGCAGTTTGACAAAAAAGATGGATAAAAGAAGCACAGAAGTACAAGACTTGAAATGTAAAAGTACTAAGGTTGATATGATTGACAACTCTTCAAGGTAGTGCTACAGCATGGCCACAGTCGAATGCCAAACTAATCAAAGAACAGCTATAAGCACTTTCACCAATGTTCTTCAGATTTGTCCCAGAAAAAATCAGGCGGTTTTATTGTGTGATAAAGGGGTCTTCCGTTTCCTACACTTATACTGTTTCTGTTTCTTAAAAGTAGGTTTTCCTTCATATTTTTCCTCTTCCAAATCATCATGGATACTGCACTTTCCAGGAGCTTGATACCTACAGAGAAAGAAAGAAAAAAATAATGAAATTTACAGCTCCCACATATTAAGGTTTAGCTGGCCCCCGTAATGATAGGGCTCTAGCCCTGTCATATTGTTACAGCTAATACTAATGAAGGTTTAGTTGGCCCCCTCCGAGGTTGTATCATTGGTTCTTCAGGTGTTTTAATGATAGGGCCCTAGTCCTGTCATATTGTTACAGCTCATATGAATTAAGGTTTAGCTAGCGCCCTCCAATTACAGAAAGAGAGAGAAATAAAAGTGAAAAACAAACCCAGGCTCATTAATATCCAGTTGGTCTTTAGACAGTAAAATAGAGATACAAGGAATATCACGATTCACAATTAATCTGTAAAAAAAACGAAATAAAATTTAAAATACATGCACACACACACATTATATATACATATATATATAAGATTAGTTACAACAGTGACATATACAGGTACTTAAGTTTCGTTGGATTATACACCCTAACTCATTCAGCCTGTCTCATAAAAAAAGATGGCTACTATCACGGTTGACTCATATATATGGGAGCAGCATTAACTATATATTCTTGGGAGGTACAAAACAACTATGACCATATTTCATCAAAAATTTAAGATTCTCCCCAAATACTGCATCTTTTCACAATGATCTGACCACCCTGTATAGTTGTCATATTAGTAACACACACAAAAAAGCTCTCTGTCCACCTTGTAAATGTGGTCGGTATCAGGAAGAACATTCAGCCATAGAACTGTATGAGCAAGACAGGGTCACCTGACCTGGCTAGCCTCATAACATAACTTGTCTGAACAATGCAAACAAGGAAAATGGATGTTAAATAGTAATGATGAATCCTACTGTCAGGGCTTGGTAAAAGACATCTAGCCAAGCTGCCATACATTGGGACTGAACTCCCAAACTCATGGTTGTTAAATGAACCCCCTAACACCGCCCCCCCAGCCTTGAAGGGCCCTGAAAAGAGTAATGTCCACCCCACGATTAAGGAATTTAGAAAAAAGATTCTAATGAAGGGCCCAGATTTGAGCTTTAACCTATGGCAGTGCTACCAGTAGCCCAGCACCAACCTCAGCAATTTTTCTATAATTAAAACTGACTTACTTTTCAAGTCCTTTTATCTTGGGCAGCCATGTTTCTTTCACTCTGCAAAAAAAGATTTGTTAATTTGAGAAAAAATATAACACAAGAAGAATATTGAAATCTTGTTTACTAATTGTTGTTGTTGTCACAGGTGAAACACAAAACTTATTGTTACATGTGAAACACAATCAAATTTTTAATGCTGTTGTGACAGGTGAAACCCAACCTAGGTTTAGCTGGCCTCCTATGAGGGTTGCCTACAGTAGCTACTGTATACTGCTATAACTGTTGAAACTGCTTGTCTAAAAATTCCAGTATGTTTCTGTTATCCAACATTTCTTGGTGGCAACAACTTCTGCAAGTAACTTACAGTTCCTCCATCTTTTATTGATGTTTTGTGGTGTTTTAATGATGGGATCCTAAGTCCTATCATATATCACTAGTGACAGGAGATACTTAAAAATATGACTATATAAACATACAACACACCTTTCGTAGGCCAGTTTGCTCAGCTGATGAAGACCCTGAAAAGAATACAGAACTAAAAATAGTTAACAGGCCCCTTAAAACAAGTACTAAAAATGTAAACATTGTAGGTGCAGGTATGGCTGTGTGGTTATGGTGGTAGTATAGGTGTGGGTATGGCTGTGTGGTTATGGTGGTAGTGTAGGTATGGCTGTAGTGTAGGTGTAGGTATGGCTGTGTGGTTAAAAAGTTTACATGATAACCAAATGGTTTAAAGTTCAATCCTTGTATACACACCTGTACAATATATACTGAACATAGCAAACCAACAATGATTAGATGTATATACTGTACAGGAAATTAAACAGATGGATTGGAATAAGGAAGGAGACCTGGCCATAGAAAAAAAAAAAGAAAAACAGCCAATCTATGCTAGCATGGAAAAGAAAACGTGTGTGGTGTGTGTATATAAAAAGGATTTCTTTGTTAACCTCTATCTTGTGTTTCATAATTTCTGCACAGGTGATGGTCTTGGTGATGGCTTGTCCACTTCCAATCCACACTATACGTTTTGTATTATCATCCTACAATAACAACAATAACATTAATAGTGACAGTTGGCTGGTTCTTATAGAATGTCTGAGAAACAGTGGACAATGTGACAATGAGAAAGAGGGGGAGATCTGTCAATGAAATTAATAAAACTTTTTGTATCTCTGTTTTGTCGTTTCCTTGAATTATATATATCACAGTACTATGCTTCAGTTAATCTTTAGATAATGATAAGTTTGAAATGATTTAATAAAGTTCTAATCTTCTATTAATTAGTTTATTAAGGCAGTTGTTGAAACAACTTGAAAGGTTCTTTCATAATTATAGAATTTACTGATTAAACAATAAAAAAAAAAGTAGAGACCATTACAAAATTAAGTGAAGATTTATTAGCCATCCATTCATTAATATTTACAATAGAGAAGGATAAGAGACCAGTCTCAGTAAATTGTGAGTATATATAATTGCCATGTTAGTCTGAGTAGCTATCAGTAGATACTCTATACAGAGCACACCGCCCCTTCAATGTAAAGTTATGTTGATGCCACAACATCCAGGCCGAAACAAATGAGATCGTGTAGGTGTCACGACAAAAAAACACACAGTCCACGCTGTACTGTGGCTGTGTAGGCAACACGGTAAAAACCTCCCAGCCCCACACTGTAAATGTGGTTGGTGTTAGGAAGGGCATCCAGCTGTAGAAAACCTGCCAGACAGTCCACGCTGTAATGTGGCCGTGTAGGCAACACGGTAAAAACATCCCAGCCCCACACTGTAAATGTGGTTGGTGTTAGGAAGGGCATCCAACTGTAGAAAAACCCGCCAGACAGTCCTATGTGAGCAAGACAATCACTCTTGCCTCAAGTGGGAAAACCCCCGTCCAAACCCATGCAAGCGTGGAACACGGACGTTAAACGTTGATGATGATGAGAGCACACAACTCGTCTAACCCATGGTGGACAAATGGACGTTAAACGATGATTATGACAATGAAACAAAGTAAATGAAAGTGAGAAAACACGATGGGTGAGTCAGATTTATGACATTTTAGTAAAAAAAGACTAAAAATAACTGTTTCCAAACCTGCATTTTGTTGAGGGCAAGTCCAATTAAATTGCGGATCTTGCTGCCATACTGAACAGTCATTATGATATCATCGGGTTGTGTTGCCAAATGGGGACCTTTAGAATCGTCAACTGTGACAACATCACCTTTAGTGTAGTTTTCCATATTTCAATTTTAAAGAAGAGAGCTGTTATGGAGGTGGGGAAAAAATGGAAAATAGACATTTAAAAGAAATCATCAGGAAAGCATGTTGTTACACTCTACTAATGTATTGAGTACATTACTGGGGTTACATTTAGTTTTAATGTTAATAATTGTTTCTACTTTTTGGCACAAGGTCAGCAATTATCCAGTGCATTACTGGTACTTTATGTTATCTACCCGGTAAGGATGAAAGGTAAAGTTAACCTCGGCCGGATTTGAACTCAGACCATAAAGGGCCGTAACTCCATGCTGCAAAGCATGGCGTCCGACCCTCTACCGATACTGCCAGTTAATAATGATTTCTAATTTAAGTGCAACGTCAGCAATTTAGAGGAGGAGAAAGTTGATTGCATTGAACCCAATACATGACTGGTACTGGTATTTTATTTTATCACATCCTCTCTCTCTTTGTATGTATATATATGTGTGTGTGTGGGTGAGTTTCGGGTTCAATCGGTGGTAACCCCAATAATGTACTCAATACATTAGTAGAGTGTAACTTGCTTTCCTGATGATTTCTTTTGAATGAAACAGTTCTAGTCCTATAGAAACAGAAGCCATTTCTATATTAAATAATATATATATTACACACACACATGGATGCCGGTAGAAAACCACAATTCTTTGGTGACAGTCCACAGAACTTAAATGACTCCAAGATCACCGACGTTACTTATTTTGGTAAATATTTACTATTACTCCAGTAACTTTTCAAAACTTAAGTCGATAGGTTTGGTTAGAATTTTGAAGGTAAAATTTTTTTTTTAAATTTTGTTTTTCCTGTGACTTTGAAGTGTTTTAAACGAATATGGCCTTAAAAAGTGTAATTTACTGGTTTTCCGTGGTACCCTCACCCGAGAACTCTATAACACCAGTCGGAGAGACTAGTGTAGTAATATTTACCCTTTATC
>OZ024756.1:40623573-40636073 GCA_964016885.1 Eledone cirrhosa
AGAGGCTTTGACAGAAACCAATGAAAAATATATTTTAAAAATAAATAAAATGATGGAATGAAATAAATGTGGTAAAAAGACGAACCTTTCTCTCTAAGGAGTTCCTTCTGGATGTCAGGGAGAAGGAAATTATGGACCAAGTCTCCGATTATCTCTTCAGTTTCCAGTTCTGTACGTCTGAATAGATGAGAATGGTTAGATGGGAAGTCTTTCAGCATCATCATCATCACTACTATCGTCATTATGACTACCATAACCATCATCATCATCATCATCACTGCCACAACCACCATCATCATCACTACCAAAATATCATCTTCATCACTATCACAATCACCACTATCATCATCATCACTACCACAACCACCACCATCATCATCACTACCACAACCACCACCATCATCATCACTACTCCCATCACATCTACAATATATATTTACTCACTTGTCTTCCATCTCATACGCAAGTTCACAAATCTTCTCGGCCAGTTTCTGTATTTCTTGACGAGATTTCATCTCTGCTGTTTCATCTAACGAGCTCATTATTATATCTTCCAGGTAGGCATCAACAGTTACCTGGTGTACCTTGACTACCTGGTGGTAGATAGATGGAGAGATAAACAGTAACAGTATTGGTGCTAGAGTTAGTGACAAACCACCATACCTCCCTCTACCCTAAACCTGAAGAAACCGAGAGGTAATATAACACTCAGCCCCCCCCCCCCCCCACACACCACCCACACACACCTGCCAGCCCTTAACCCCCTTCCCCCCCCCCCCCCCCCCCCTAAAAAAAAAAAAAACACAGATAAAACCACTCTGAGGTTCTTGCTTGGTCAAACCCTTGCTAGTTTGGAAAGTTAGAATGAAGCTTGGCTGGTTCACCACCTTTCCTGAACCCTTGCACCCCTAATACTTTACCAGTCCCGGGAAACCTGGCACACCCCAAAATGACACCCACCCACCAGAAGAAGGAGGAGGAGGGATGAGGTGGCGGCTTATTCTGAAACCCCCACCTTAGAATGAGTGCCCCCTCCCTCCAACTCCCTGAATGGGTCTGGCTGATATTATCTGAAGGGCGGTGGATTGGCAGTATCGGTAGAGGGTCGGACGCCATGCTTTTCAGCATAAAGTTACGGCCCTTGCCATTCTGAGTTCAAATCCCGCCGAGGTTAACTTTGCCTTTCATCCTTACGGGGTCGATAAAATAAAGTACCAGTAATGCACTGGGTAATTGCTGGCCTTGTGCCAAAAAAGTAGAAACAATTATCTGTAGGCAGTAGCAGACACATACCTGAAAACACACTTGAAATAACGTCTCCATACCTGCTTAAATATTTCATCTGATTCGCGTCGCATCCTTTCCTCAAGTTGCCTTCTTCCACTCTCCTCAGCTTCCCTCATTCTTCGTTGCCGTTCTGCAAGAAGGGAAAACGCTTTGATCTTCCGCTCTTCTTGCATGCGGATCAGTTCCTTGCTCAAGAAATCAAACATGTTTGCCACAGTGTCACCTTCTATTTTACTCATGGTGCTGTTTATCAGGCTGTCCTGTAAACACGGAAGACAGAAAATATATATATATATGTGTGTGTGTGTCAGTGTGTGCATGTATATATATATATATATATGTGTGTGTGTCAGTGTGTGCATGTATATATATATATATGTGTGTGTGTGTCAGTGTGTGCATGTATATATATATATGTGTGTGTGTCAGTGTGTGCATGTATATATATATAAATGTATGTGTGTCAGTGTGTGCATGTATATATATATATATATATGTGTGTGTCAGTGTGTGCATGTATATATATATATATGTGTGTGTGTCAGTGTGTGCATGTATATATATATATATGTGTGTGTGTGTCAGTGTGTGCATGTATATATATATATATGTGTGTGTGTGTCAGTGTGTGCATGTATATATATATATATATGTGTGTGTGTCAGTGTGTGCATGTATATATATATATATGTGTGTGTGTCAGTGTGTGCATGTATATATATATATATATGTGTGTGTGTGTCAGTGTGTGCATGTATATATATATATATGTGTGTGTGTCAGTGTGTGCATGTATATATATATAAATGTATGTGTGTCAGTGTGTGCATGTATATATATATATGTGTGTGTCAGTGTGTGCATGTATATATATATATATGTGTGTGTGTCAGTGTGTGCATGTATATATATATATATATGTGTGTGTGTGTCAGTGTGTGCATGTATATATATATGTGTGTGTGTCAGTGTGTGCATGTATATATATATATATATGTGTGTGTGTCAGTGTGTGCATGTATATATATATATGTGTGTGTCAGTGTGTGCATGTATATATATACATGTGTGTGTGTGTCAGTGTGTGCATGTATATATATGTGTGTGTCAGTGTGTGCATGTATATATATATATATATGTGTGTCAGTGTGTGCATGTATATATATATATATGTGTGTGTGTCAGTGTGTGCATGTATATATATATATATATATGTGTGTGTGTCAGTGTGTGCATGTATATATATATATATGTGTGTGTCAGTGTGTGCATGTATATATATATATATATATGTGTGTGTGTCAGTGTGTGCATGTATATATATATATGTGTGTGTCAGTGTGTGCATGTATATATATATATATATATATGTGTGTGTTACGTAATTCCAAAGGAAAAGCAAAGGAAAAAAGAGTGCTCTCTCTCTCTATATATAGTTAATGAGGGAAACACAGGAATGCCAAATTACAGTTATATTAGGTTCACGCTTGGAGGAAATGGAGGAGGGTTTGATATATATATCATCATCATACTGAAGTGGGGCTACTGATCTCCCTGACAAGCCAGGGGTCTGTTGTCTCACTTATGTATGGCCACACATTTTATTAAGTGTATATATACATATATATATATGTAATATATATATATATAATATATATATATATATGTATATATATATATATATGCATATATATATATGTAATATATATATATATATAATGTAATATATATATATATGTATATATATATATATATGTATACACAAAAGTGTCAGTGATTGAGAAGTTTCAGCTTCAACAACAACAGCAGCAGCAACACCAACACCAACAACATACCTGGTGCTCATAGACAAAGTTTATTCTTTGAAAGTTTAGTGTTGCTTCCTGTTGCATGTCTTTCCTTTTCTGTCGGTCATCTTGGAGGGCATGGATGCTCTGCAGTTCTTGGATCAGGTCAATTCGTTCATTTTTGCCATCCATCATCTGAAAATAGTCTCATCTGTTGTATTAACTCTTTAACATCCTATTCAGCAAGACATTCTTGAAAACTACAAAACAGAACTCTGACTGCATCACATTAAATATTAAAGTCTTTGTTTTGGTTTACTGAAGATTTTCACAATCTATCTACTAGTAAATACACTATAATCATTTGAATTAACAAACTATAGATATATAGACACAGTGTGTAGATGTTGACTGGATATATAGACACAGTGTGTAGGTGTTGACTGGATATATAGACACAGGGTGTAGATGTTGACTGGATATATAGACACAGTATGTGTAGATGTTTCACATATAGACACAGTATGTGTAGATGTTTAACATATAGACACAGTGTGTAGATGTTTAAGTCTTCATTACAAAAACTCTGTTTCCATCAGTGCTATAAAGGTTCCTTAATTTACCAACTTACCATTTTGTGGGTGACTCTTCCTCGTAGTAGTTTCTGTAAGAAGATCACAGCAAGCTCTCTGTCTTCAACTTCCTGCAAAATAACAAAGACAAAACTCAAAATTATCCATAAAGGACAAATCTATTCTCTAATTCTTCAATTTTGTTTTTACTAGTTTCAGTCATTAGACCGTGGCCATGCTGGGGCCCCACATTGGTGGGATTTAATCGATTGTTTTAACCCCAAGATTCATTTTTTTTCAAGTCTGTTTCTGGTATTTAGTTGACTGATCACTTCTTGTTGAAATATTCAGTTATCGGATATATATAAATAGTTAATATAAAGACAAAGACACACACACACACAAATACATACACATACACAATGTGACTGAATCTAGAACCACATGGTTGTGTAGTGAACCCCTTAATCATCCAGCCATACCTACACCTATGTTGTGAAGTGAACTCCTTAACTACCATCACTGCCACCTCACCCACCACCACCACCACCTCACCCATCACCACCACCACCACCACCACCAACAACAACAACAACAACAACAACTACAACAAAAACAACACCACCATCATATCACTTACCTTATGCTGTGGTACGACAGAAGGTGTCTCAGGACGTGGTGGTGGTTTAACAATCTTCTGTAAATATTTGAGAGTTCTTTTCGGTTGTGGCTTTTTTGTCTTGGCAGCTTTCAGTTTCTGAAGAAGGAAAAAAATGTCAGCTGAGGCAGTCATTTATGTTTCAACACTCTATATGTGTGTGTGTTTATTGTGTAGGTGTCACAATAAAAAGCACCCAGTCTGGTTTTCCTCTGAAGGGTCTCTGGAGTAATGTTACTTGATAGAGTGCGTAGCTTAGAGAGTCATTCAAGGTAAAGCTGCTACTTCTACGAATTGAAAGATCACAGCTCCGATATTAGAGACATATGGTTAGAATGTCCCAGAAAAGAATCGCTGAACAGATTTTTTCTGGCAAAAACCAACCGGCAAGAGACCTAGGGGCAGACCCCAAGCAAGATGGTTGTATAACATAAATAGCTCACCTCATGGATCTCCTGTAAGTAAAATTCATGTTTATACGGTCGTTTGATGTAGTCTCCAATTGTTCTGGTTCTCTCCATGGGTATCTTTATCACAGGTTGGGTGACAGTTTTAGACATAGACGATTCTAACTGCAGCAGACCTGAAGGAAATTGTTCACTTATTTTAACCCTTTAGCATTTAAACCAGTCATAACTGGCCACTTATACTGAAGTTAAAGTAGTTCTCAAAATAAATAACATTAAAATCTCATAGATTCGATATTATATGAGATATTATGTGAGATAAAGCCTTTACCATAAAAATACAATAGTATATATAGTGTAATCTAAATGCTAAAGGGCTAATTGGTTTCGAAGACATTGCTATGGATGAGGTCCCTAATGGAAGCTGGAAGGGATCAGGTGAGAATGGGGGGTTGAATTGGCAGAAACATTAGAACATCATATTTAAAACCTTAGTGTTAATTCTTGCTTTCTGTGATCTGGGATCAAATCCCACAGAAATTAACTTTGAATTTCATCATGTAGGTTCCAGATGTAGTGAACATGTTACCTGTCAGAGGTAGGTTCCAGATGTAGTGAACATGTCACCTGTCAGAGGTAGGTTCCAGATGTAGTGAACATGTCACCTGTCAGAAGTAGGTTAATGACATAGACAGTGTCCTTTATTAGAAATATGGTAATGAAAGGGTTAAAGACATAGACAGTGTCTTTCATTAGAAATATGGTAATGAAAGGGTTAAAGACATAGACAGTGTCTTTCATTGAAATATGGTAATGATAGAGTTTAAAATAAAATACATCTGCAATTGACTTACCGTCATATGTGTTCAGCAATGGACTATCGACATTGTATTTGTCCTCCGACTCATCAGGAAAAACTCCTTCACGTGTCAATGGAGCAAAACTGTTTGAACCAAGGTCAGCATAATCCTTGATGATGTCTCGTCTCTCAAATTTCTTATTCACATTCTTCATTCTCTTGTTTAGGCTTCTAAGCTCTGTGAAGAGTCAAAGGTTAAAGAGACTGTAGCAACACACAATAATGAAGGTGTGGTGTGGTGTGGTCTAGTGGTTAGAGTGTTGGACTGTTGACCACAGTGAAGGTGTGTGGTGTGGTCTGGTGGTTAGGGTGTTGGACTGTTGACCACAGTGAAGGTGTGGTGTGGTCTGGTGGTTAGGGTGTTGGACTGTTGATCACAGTGAAGGTGTGGTGTGGTCTGGTGGTTAGGGTGTTGGACTGTTGACCACAGTGAAGGTGTGGTGTGGTCTGGTGGTTAGGGTGTTGGACTGTTGATCACAGTGAAGGTGTGGTGTGGTCTGGTGGTTAGGGTGTTGGACTGTTGACCACAGTGAAGGTGTGGTGTGGTCTGGTGGTTAGGGTGTTGGACTGTTGACCACAGTGAAGGTGTGGTGTGGTCTGGTGGTTAGGGTGTTGGACTGTTGATCACAGTGAAGGTGTGGTGTGGTCTGGTGGTTAGGGTGTTGGACTGTTGACCACAGTGAAGGTGTGGTGTGGTCTGGTGGTTAGGGTGTTGGACTGTTGACCACAGTGAAGGTGTGTGTGGTCTAGTGGTCAGGGTGTTGGACTGTTGATCACAGTGAAGGTGTGTGGAGTGGTCTAGTGGTCAGGGTGTTGGACTTTTGACCACAGTGAAGGTGTGTGGAGTGGTCTAGTGGTCAGGGTGTTGGACTGTTGATCACAGTGAAGGTGTGGTGTGGTCTGGTGGTTAGGGTGTTGGACTGTTGACCACAGTGAAGGTGTGTGTGGTCTAGTGGTCAGGGTGTTGGACTGTTGATCACAGTGAAGGTGTGGTGTGGTCTGGTGGTTAGGGTGTTGGACTGTTGATCACAGTGAAGGTGTGGTGTGGTCTGGTGGTTAGGGTGTTGGACTGTTGATCACAGTGAAGGTGTGGTGTGGTCTGGTGGTTAGGGTGTTGGACTGTTGACCACAGTGAAGGTGTGGTGTGGTCTAGTGGTCAGGGTGTTGGATTGTTGATCACAGTGAAGGTGTGGTGTGGTCTGGTGGTTAGGGTGTTGGACTGTTGATCACAGTGAAGGTGTGGTGTGGTCTAGTGGTTAGGGTGTTGGACTGTTGACCACAGTGAAGGTGTGTAGTTGTATAAGATGTCAGATAAATCTATTCAGTTTTTAGTTGAGGATACAATAATGTTGAGAGAAACAAATGAAAAAAAAGTTGATCGAAGGAAGAGGAAATACCTTTGATATGATCCAATCGAATTTTTCGGAATAGCTTCTTTTTCTCTTTCTGTTTTGATGCCCTGTAGTTTTAAAAGCAGAGAATGAATGAATGAATGAATGAATGAATGAATGAATGAATGGATGGATAGATAGATAGATAGATAGATAGATAGACAGACAGACATGTAAAGGCAGACAGACAGACCATATCTTATCAAGTCTTTTCTTGTCGATCTCTTCCTGTTTCTCTTCTCTGTCCTTTAACAATTTCTTGAGAACTTCCAGATGCTTCTCTTGAAGTCTGGCAAATAAAATGGAAAATATTACAGGATGTGTGTGGGGCTGGGGTGTTGGTGTGTGTGTGTCAGTGGGTGTGTGTTAGTAGGTATATCTACACACACACACATATATATATATCTCTTTTACTCTTGAGACCATGCTGGGGCACCCCCATATAAATACTCAGACACACAAACACACACACACACACATATATATATATATTCACACATATCTATTTACACAGACACAATATAATAAAATCAATAGGTTGAAAAATAATTCTTACAATTCAATGGTTTTCTCCCGTATCAGCCATTCCTCTAGTTCCATCGCTTCCATCATCTTCCTACGTTTCTCAATTTGTAAAGGATCATTTAGTGGAGGCAGATTCTTCTCCCATTCCCGTTTTGTTCGAGCTCTTTCTATCATTTCGATCTCAGCCAGTCCTGCTGGTAAACCCTGATCTGAATGGTCAGATAGAGAAATTAATACAATATGCTCGTTACCTGGCATTCTTTAACATAGATTACCATCGTCTGTTATCTGTGATATATGTTTTGTTAACCCTTTAGCATTTACATTACTCTATATATACTATTGTATTTTCGCAGTAAAGGCTTTACCTCACATAATTATCTTACATAATATCGAATCTACGAGAGTGGCCAGTTACCAGTTACAGCCTGTTTGGACAGAAAGAGGTGAGAGAATTCTGGCTGGACATGGCCAGTTTAAATGCTAAAGGGTTAAAGGTGTGTATATTATTTATGTGTATATTACTTATATAGCATATTGTATTTAATCATGTTTGGGTGCAGTGTGATGTGTTTGTAGGCCTGAGAGCAATGTAGTGGACTAAGGCATGTGTAAGATACTGGTGTTTGGTGTTTCTGAGCCTGTGTTCTTCAATTCTGAGAGGGTATGTTATCTTATATGTGGGCATCCTTGAAATAATTCATTTTTAGGTATTTATCTGAGGATTTCAGCCCCGATAATTTCCTTAATTTTTTGCTTAAGTAAAATGAATACCTCATTGTTCTTTTAATGTAAGGGCATGACTTATCCAGGATATTCCATTTAATCATGTATCTCTGTGTGTGTGAGTGTCTGTTCATGTCCTTCCACAAACAAGCAGTTTCACAAGAGGTTGACAAAATAAGTACTAAACACGAAAAAACAAGTTCTGAGTTGGATATTATGAATTAAATCCCTTTAAGGCTGTGACTGAGCATTACTGCAGTCTAACGACTGATACAAATCAAAGAGCTACATACCCCAACATAAGGTGGCTAGAGTGAGGATTTCTGGTTGTGATCCAGGTCTAACTACATACTCAGGGCTGTAAGGATCAGTCTGTACATCAGCATCACGGTAGACTGTTTGTACCATAACATTTCTTGTCTGGGGTTGAAAAGCACTGACCTCTTCAAGTTTCTGTTCAGGCATGTAGAACTGGCTGTGTCTGAAACAAAAAAATAAATGTTTTGTTTATCACTCACCATCCAAAGTCAATATGGTTGCCTTTCTTTCCTTAACACAACACCATTCTCTCTCTCTCTCTCTCTCTCTCAAGGGGTGTCTTATATGAAAGGTAGGGATCCAAGAAGCCAGCAAATACAGTATTATATATGACACTCACCTGGCTGTAGAAAAGAGTATCTGTGCAGTGGTTGGAAATAAATAGGGTAAAAGTGGCCTGGAAAATAAAGTTAAATATACAATAAAATGTCAATTTCAATATATATATATATATAAGTATTGGTGCTCAGAAATAGCAATGTATATATGAATGTATGTACAGTATATTTATTTAGTGAATGGTTTTCAAAATGTTTTTAAATAAACATACATATATATTTCAATATGTAGACCTGAAAAAAACGACAGGGTGGTCCTACCTTGATATTACCTGTCTATTCTGATATCACTTATATTACACACATAACACACACTAATCATCTTCCTCTTCTCTCTGCTAAAACCTTCCATCACCTTGTTTTTATAAATACTGTTGTTTAGCCCGAGGTCAGCCTTGATCCAACAGGACTAAGGTACTGTCTTAAATGGGTGAAATTTTGACATTGTTACCTGTGAAAGAACTTCCATCGGTCACGGCCTTCAACTTCTGGTTCTGGGTCCCTGTAAGTACAATATCATCATCATCATCATCATCATTTAATGTCCATCTTCCATGCTAGCATGGGTTAGACAATATATAAAATATATCTTAATAGACAAGTCTTGTAATGATTGCTGCTGCTATGACTGGGATTGTGGGGACATGATGTGTATATATATAGTATTAATATATAAGGGAACAAAGAACCAATGTTGCATCATATACATATTTAATTATGTATTACATATGTTTCACTGTCAATCAGCTCGAGGAACGATCAATTAATGATTGAACCTGACTCTGGAATTGGAAACTCCTCAGATATGTTTTAACATGTAGACTCATATATATTGTGGTAATAACTTGGGAGAAATATCCAAGGTTGAGAGCAACTCAAGTCCATAGGGTGAGTTTTAATAAGTGGTAGTGTTGGTGTAGTAGAGGTAGTGGTTGTGTTGTAGTGGTAGTGTTGGTGTAGTAGAGGTAGTGGTTGTGTTGGTGTAGTAGAGGTAGTGGTTGTGTTGTAGTGGTAGTGTTGGTGTTGTAGAGGTAGTGGTTGTGTGGTAGAGGTAGTGGTTGTGTTGTAGTGGTAGTGGTTATGTGGTAGTGTTGGTTTTGTAATGGTAGTGGTTGTGTGGTAGTGTTGGTGTGGTAGTGGTAGTGTTGGTGTAGTAGAGGTAGTGGTTGTGTTGGTGTAGTAGAGGTAGTGGTTGTGTGGTAGAGGTAGTGGTTGTGTTGTAGTGGTAGTGGTTATGTGGTAGTGTTGGTGTTGTAATGGTAGTGGTTGTGTGGTAGTGTTGGTGTGGTAGTGGTTGTGTGGTAGTGGTAGTGTTGGTGTGGTAGTGGTAGTGTTGGTGTAGTAGAGGTAGTGGTTGTGTTGGTGTAGTAGAGGTAGTGGTTGTGTGGTAGAGATAGTGGTTGTGTTGTAGTGGTAGTGTTGGTGTAGTAGAGGTAGTGGTTGTGTTGGTGTAGTAGAGGTAGTGGTAGTGTTGGTGTTGTAGTGGTAGTGGTTGTGTGGTAGAGGTAGTGGTTGTGCTGTAGTGGTAGTGGTTATGTGGTAGTGTTGGTGTTGTAGTGGTAGCAGTTGTGTTGTAGTGGTAGTGGTTGTGTTGTAGTGGTAGTGGTTGTGTTGTAGTGGTAGTGGTTGTGTTGTAGTGGTAGTGGTAGTGTTGTAGTGGTAGTGGTTGTGTTGGTGTTGTAGTGGTAGTGGTAGTGTTGATGTTGTAGTGGTAGTGTTGATGTTGTAGTGGTAGTGTTGGTATTGTAGTGGTAGTGTTGGTGTAGTAGTGGTAGTGGTTGTGTTGTAGTGGTAGTGGTAGTGTTGATGTTGTAGTGGTAGTGGTTGTGTAATAGTTGTGTTGTAATGCTTCAGTCAATTTAATCAATGGAAATTCCTGTTCCTGAAATTAATGTCTAAGTGGCTGAGCATGCCACAGAAACATGCACTGCTGACATATTTCTCAGGGAGATTCAGCATTACTGCTAATCCAGCATCTACAATGATAATAATAATAATGAAATAATGGCTATCTACCTGTTCTTAATTCCACCCCATTGTCTGGATATGAAGCGTGGTATGGGGTCCACAGTATCATAAGTTATGAAGTGTTTTGGATAGTGCAGAAGATCGCTGTACATACTCCGGAAGTTTGACACATATTTCTACCAAATAGACAAAAACAAAACAAATATATATATCCTCTTAACAAATATACACCCCAACCCACTACCCCTACTCCATCCTCCCACTCCCACCAACACCACCCTTTCTCTGTAAAGTTATGATGGTACCACAACATCCAATCCAAACTAATGAGGTCGTGTAGGTGTCACGACAAAAAAAACAGTCCACGCTGTAATGTGGCTGTGTAGGTAACACACACACACACACATATATATATATATATATATATATCATTATCATCAACATAATTGATATATATATAAAAGATCATCTTCAGTCATGAATGACCATGAGATTTGCACCTAGAAAGTTCCTATCCGAGATATATATGTGTATATCAGGTTTAGAATAGGTACACCATTTCACTGTGTGTCGTATGAAGTGACTAAAAGGTTGGTGTCAGGAAAGGCATCCAGCTGTAAAACATTGACTCAAAATGTCCTGTCCAACCCCTGCCAGCCAAAGTTAACATAAAAATGACAATGATGATGATGATGCCTTTACTCACCAGCTTCTGCCTTATGAATTGAGATTTGTACAGTGCCTTTCCGTGGTCCTTCTTCCCACTGACTGTATAAACTGGATCTAGAAATGACAAAAAGAAAATAACTAACAACTTTCTACTTATCTTTGCTCTCTCGATCTCCCTCAGAGCAGAAAGGTCGCTCGACTCTCTCCTTTTCTTGTCCTCTCCCAGAGTAGAAAGGTCGTTCAACTTTCTCCTTTTCTTGTCCTCCCTTAGAACAGAAAGGTTGCTTGACCAGCCACAAATAGCAGTTAATCATTTCTCACAAATCAAACATAATCGACTTTTAAAGGAGCACAAGCTGAAATCTGTCCCAAGCCCAGTGACTTAGCAGGTCAGAGTTTATTCAGAGAGCAGAAGGCTCCCCAACTACTGCTGGGTCTCGGGAACGCAATACGAAGTGTCTTGTTCAAGGACACAATGTGCTGCCATGTTTGGCAACCGAACTCACTAAGGCTGTGTGTCTTATACGCTATCCGTTAAAAAAACACAAAAAAAACATGGTAAGAAGATCGTTATTTGTTGGTTATAGCTGGAAGATCTTTGACCACGGGTCAGGACTGACCCGGGCCTAAACAACAACAGCTGCATCATATGTCAGACCTGTCAACTCTCCCCGTCCAACGGGGAGACCTCCCAACCACTTTGGGGTGGGTAAGAGATGTGTTCCCTTGTGAGAATGGGTATAGCTTTCATTATGTAAAATCTTCCCATTTTGCCTCATTTCTCCCCGTTTTGGGGCACTTTTTGTCATGGCACTCCTCGTTTGGGTTTTTAGAGGTTAGTAGGTCTGATATGTACTTACCATACAGACTATCGTGTAGTCTGCTAACTTCGTTACACACAAGACGTTCTTTTGCAACGTTCCTCGACATTTTGGATTGATTCTACGTATAGGCCTTTTATATACGCGGTTATTTATATGTTTATATGTATCTCT
>OZ024756.1:40638573-40716073 GCA_964016885.1 Eledone cirrhosa
CACTAACAATAGTAATAATAATTATAATATGAACAGTGCAAATAGTAATAATAGTAGTAGTAGTAGTAATAGTAATAATGTTGGTGGCAGTATTAATAATAATAATAGTAGTAGGGTAACTGTTTGTGTCGTTGATGAATGCAGTAATTCGAGAGACGGTATTGAGGATTCTTGCCCAATTTCACCCGTTTTGTCATCGGTTGAGGTTGTTGACGAGAGAATAACAACAACAACAACACCATTAGCAGCAGTTGTTGCAGCAGCTCCATCATCATCGTCATCATTATCGACATCATCATCATCAACATCGACAACAGTGGTAGCAGCATACGAAGATAACCCAATAATGACAAGCACAGCTACTACTACTACTACCACCAGCAATACTACAATAGCGACATGTACAAGTCCATCTAGGCGAATTAGCCCTGTTCCGTCGCTCGATCTACGAAACCAGCAGCACGAAGATACGGTTTCGAATCGTCCTCAGAGCGACATGGGTACCACACCTACCACAACTCCGACGGCGGCGATAATGAGGACGCCCCCGTCGCCTCGCTCGACAGTGATTCTGCCTCTACCCCGGGTAACTGTTACTTCACCCTCGGATCTCTGCCCGCCTAACCCTACCTCGACCGTGCAGATAGAGTCGCCCAGTCCGCAGACACCGCCCTCGCCTCCGCTACCGCCATCTCATCCCAGGTCTGTGGTCATCGTTCCGTTCCCTACCACTCTTACGACGGCTACTCAGCTCAGTCTGAACACGATGGAACCTCCACCAATGCCTGTGGATACTTCAACATTGCCACCGCCGCCTCCTTACGAAGGATTCATTAAAGACGACGACGGCAACGACGATGGAATCCACCGCACACCCGATGGCTACGGGCTGGCTCATCTGGATAATTTACCATCCTACGCCGTAGCCACTGACCTGCCTACCTATGAAGAGGCCGAAATAGCCAAAGCTAATGAAATGCGTGAGAATCGAGACCGGACACACGGTACGAACGGCTCTCAACTGCCGTCCACGGGTCAACAACAGCAACAAGACCAACAACAGCAGCAACACATGAACTACCCTGAAGATGAAAGAGTTCCAAATTATGATCCATATCACTTGACCGGGGTATCACTTGGCACTGATTGGATCTTCCTCTGTACGTTTGCCATCTCATTTCTGTTTAACTGGCTCGGTTTCCTCATCTCTCTGTGTATTACCAACACGGTAGCTGGCCGCTGTGGTGCTCTCTCCGGTCTCGGCTTGTCACTAGTCAAGTGGGTAGTCATAATGAAACACAACACGATGGCCCAGGGATTCATGCAAGGTGATTCCTGGGTCTGGTGGATCCTCATGGTCTGTGGTTTCCTCCTGTTCCTCAGAGGATGTATTCAATATGTTAACATGAAGTATGAGTGGAGAAGGATCTTCGTCAGACTCCAACAAATGTATTTTTCTTGAAATCCCTGCAAAAAAAAAACAATGAATAAATAATAATAATAATAATAATAATAATAATAATGATAATAACCAAAAAGGGAAAAAGAAAAAAAAAAAGGAAAAAATTATAATTATATGTGTGTGTATATAACATACGCACACATATATATACACGCACACATATATATATACACGCACACAAACACATTAATTACATAATTAAATAGCTCTGTACTATACATAGAGCACTCTTTCCTTTACCTTTTCTACGGAAATACTTAACACACACACATATATATATGTGTATGTATATATATACATACATACATATACATACATACATATATACATACACACACACACACATATATGTGTATGTATATATATACATACATATACATACATACATATATACATACGCACACACACACATATATATGTATGTGTATGTATATATACATACATACATACACACACACATATATGTGTGTATGTATATATATATATACATACATACATATATACATACACATACATATATATATGTATGTGTATGTATATATATATATATATATATATATATATATATATATATATATATACATACATACATATATATATACATAAATATACATACATACATATATATATACATAAACATACATACATATATATATATATACACACATACATACACACACACACATTCATATATACAAGCAAACACACACGCACGAACGTTCTTGGGGGACCTTCTTGCAAATTTGAACACAAAAACAATATTGACTTTTTAATTAATTGACTAATTATCCAGCTGTGGGGTAATAATTGATTTTTTTTTCATTTATTGAACATTTTTTTAACAGTTTTTTTTCCTTTTTCTTTTTTTTCTCTTCTTTATATTTGTTGAAACAAACTGCACTTTACTTCCAACCTTTTTACAACTTTCAATTTGGACTGGCATTAACTATTATTATTAACCAATACTATTAACTATTAACTATTATTATCGTATTGTTTTTATTATTGTTGTTGCTAATAGGGCGACGATTTGGCAGTAATCGGTAGAGCGTCGGAATACATGCTTTGCAGCATAGAGTTGCGGCTATTTACGTTCAAATCCCGCCGAGGTTAGCTTTGCCTTTCATCCTTACGGGGGGGGTCGATAAAATAAAGTACCAGTAATGCACTGGGGTCGATTTAATCGACTTTACCCCCTCCCCCTTTCAAATTGCTGGCCTTGTGCCTATATCAGAAACCGTTATTATTGTTAATAAACCCGCCGTCACGTACTGACGGTGTCAATAATAATATACAACCCTCCTATCTCCCCCCAACTCCGGGGGCGGGGGGGGGGGGGGATTTGAGGTCATTGTGCCCGCCTATTGTTAGTAAACAATAATTGATATCGTTGGAGGGTCGGACAAAACGCTTTGCGGTATTCTGATTCTTTACGTTCTGGGTTCAAGTCCCACCTTCCACTGGGGCTAATTTTACTTTCCAACTATCTTTCCAAGGGTCGATAAAATAAAGTACCAGTAACGCACTGGAGTCGATTTTATAGACTTTACCCCCCCCCCCCCCCCCAAAAAAAAAATCGTTGGCTTTGTGCCTAAATCAGAAACCATTATTATTATTCCCCTACATGTCGGCCCTTGTGGCTAATAAATGAAATCATTATTATCAATGATAATAATATGAGTCAGTCACGTACTGCTGTTGATAGACTCAACTGTTTTAAATCTCTGTTATCCCCGGGCAAAATTTCCGGCCCCTGTGTCGCCGTCAGACAGAATGTAATGCCCCAGGGGTAATTTACTTACGACCTTCTTCAGTGTTTAATTCCAGCCGAGGTGAACTCGGCCATTTACACTCTGAGTTCAAATTCCGCCAAGGTCAGCTCTGCCTTTCATCCTTTCGCTGTCGATAAAATAAATTACCAGTAAAGTACTCGGGTTCATATAAACGACTTCCCCCTCCCCCAAAGAAACCCCGTCATATACTGGGCTCGACTAACCTTCCCCTTCTTTCCTCCAAAACTGTGCCTGTGTAAAAAAATTATTATTATTTACGTGGATTGGCAGAAATCGGTAGAGCTTCGGACTACATGCTTTGCGGAATATAGTTACGGCCCTTTATGTTCTGAGTTCAAATCCCGCCGAGGTTAACTTTGCCTTTCATCCTTTTGAGGTCGATAAAATAAAGTACCAGTGATGCACTGGGGTCGATTTAATCGACTTTCCTTTCCCCCCAAAATTGTTGGCCTTGTGCCTAAATCAGAAACCATTATTATAGTACTGGCAGAGTCGGTAGAGCGTCCGACAAAATACTTTGTTGTAGTTCTTTACGTTCTGAGTTCAAACTTTGCCTTTCATGTTTCGTGGGTCGATTAAATAAAGTACCAGTTATGTTCTGAAGTCGATATGTTCGACTTACCCCGCCCACTCCCCAAAATTGCTGACCTTGTGCCTAAATGTTAGAAAGAATTGTTATTAATGATTGAATTAAATGTCAGTATTTGACCCCGTCATTCTACCCCTGGCCTCATAAAAGAAGTAAACAACACACTACTAGCAATAATTTCAATTGAATGTAACCCTCCCTGCTTTCCATCACCCAACATTTCAGCATAGTCCAATTTGGATGTACTAATAAAGTGGAAGTAAAATTTTCAGACAGAAAATCAAAAACCCGGAACGTAACTATAAACGATGGAACGAAATTAGTTTCTGTATATCTGCTGCTACTAGTGGAAAATTGTACTTAAAATGGAAAAACAGATACTGATAAATGTATTGAAATATTCATATATATATATATATATATATATATATATATTATAATAATTATAATAAATATTCAAACCTTACATTTGTACAATATTTTGGATTAATTTATCCAATGGATTACACCTTGGATGAATCGGTTTGCTCTGCATGTGGATTCTAGAAACACATTGAACTTTAAATCTTAACCTATCTTTGATCTCTCAACTTATTACTCTTGTTTATATTGATTGTCATCAAAACAGTGCCATCCCTTCATTGAACATTGCACTTTTCAGATCTGCTTTTGTTTTGTAGACACATTCAGATGTGACACTGTCTGTCTCTTGACAATACTGGCTGGGGTGTATCTTCATACATTCTACCATGTCTGGTCAGTCCACCAGCTGACTAACAAATCAAGCCACATTCACTGCAAATATACTGTGTGTGTATGTGGCGGTAGAACCATGTCACAAATGGCTCCATTTCTCTCTGGTTCGTGTGATTTCAGATGGTTGACAAATCCAGCTCTTGATGGAAGAAATCGGCCACATCCTTTGCAGCTCAATTCCTGCTGGATTTTTGCAGGCACTGCACTTGGGTCCCACTTATGGAGTGAATGCTTCAAAACAACTTGATGATCATTTTCCATGATGTATGGCCTTCAACAAATGTCTCAGTTCTCCATATCAATCTTCAGATCTTTTATGATATCCTTAAACTGCTTCTTTGTTTTTTTTTCCTCTGGTCAGCTCCCCATAAAATAACTGTTTAGTCAGCCTTCCATCTTCAACCACATCTGGTCCATAATAATCTACCTCTCAATACTGGTGTTACCCACTTTCTCAAGTACCGCAGCATCAGGTGTATAAGAGGACCACTTGATGTTAAGGATGCAATGTTGAAACTTTCCAGCTGTCTGTAAGAACATAGACCTCATACACAGAGAGCT
This sequence comes from Eledone cirrhosa, assembly GCA_964016885.1. Lineage (NCBI taxonomy): Eukaryota > Metazoa > Mollusca > Cephalopoda > Octopoda > Eledonidae > Eledone > Eledone cirrhosa. The sequence goes on from OZ024756.1 coordinate 40,643,735, forward strand.
GTGTTTCTTGTGACACCCCAATTTGACCAGACTTGGAAAATCTTTTCTTTTTTTCAGCAAACATCAGCCACTCTTGTATCATTATCATTACATCCATTTTTCCTTGCTAATATGGTTTGGGACAGGATGTTTTGAGAAAATATTTTACAGCCAGATGCCAACCCTTTCAATTGCTTCTTACATGACAAGGATATGGTGTGTCTATTTTAAAAACTGAAATACATATAGTTGTGTATATACACAGAAAATGACTCCATTCCACTGGCAGCATATAAACAAAATATACAATATCAGTTGTCCTGTCAAAGGTAGGTAGGTAAGCAGGTAGATAGATAAATAAATTTACAATGTGAAGAGTGACCTTAAAAAACAGCTGCTTTTAGATAAATATTTGAATTTAATTTAATTTTTGTTGTAAATAATTTTGTTAACCTTGATCTAGGTTAGAATTATTAACCCAAAATAATGGTTTTGGGGAACTGAAGTCATCTATGTAGTATTTTTTATAGATTTTTGTATGGTTTCTATAGCTGGATGGCCTGCCTATCACCAACCACTTTACAGTGTACTGAGAGGGTGGTTTCTATAGCTGGATGGCCTGCCTATCACCAACCACTTTATAGAGAGTGTACTAGAAACATGGTTCCTACAGCTGGATGCCTTTCTCATTGCCAACCACTTCAGAGTGTACTGGGAACATGGTTGGATGGCCTGCCTATCACCAACCACTTTACAGCACGAGGACATTAGGTGTGCCACCAACACCAGAAGTATTGCCCGTCCGAATGAAATGTCCTCACTACACATAACTTTCATTCAGGATTACTGTATTCACTCCATTCTGTGGAAGCAAAAGAAAAAGGTGGGAGGCTTGGACTTCAGGGTAAAAATAGGTCTGCTGCTGTTTAATTGGTGTATATATATATATATACACATCTATATGAGTAGTGGGCTGTAAGATTATTTCTTACTAATCACTCACCTTTTTATCTTAATCTCTTATTGTTGTCTAGTATTGATTAACTTCTGACATCATAAACTAATTATAGTCTTATCAGTTAATAAACTCAGCTTCTGTGGTCAGTCAACCTGCTAGAAATAGCAGCGACATCTTGCCCCAGATTGCACAGGCACTGTCATATATATATATAAATTCCTGGAATTCTGTGATACAAATGAATTAACTATTTGCAACAGAAACTTCAGGAAACTGATCACAGTCAGGTGAACACACAAGGCAGATTTATTTCTTACTTGTAAGATGAGATAAATGGACTGTAATAAATGCTAAGGCCTTCCCTGGGGAAGAATGTGCTGTCCAACACAAGACAACAAAATAACAGAAAAATATTGCGACAGAAACCTGGTTTTGATACATACGGTGGGACGAGACCTACAGACAGACAAAACAACAAATATAAAGGATATGAGAGTCTTTCAACACTAGTATAGAACACAAAGTGTTTATAGTAAAATGTATTTCTTCATTACAACATTCTATGTAAACATACCCAGCACTATTTTCAACACAAGATCAAAGAAATATATCGAAATCACAGGTTAAAATATATAACAAAATGCTTTTATTTATAAAATTCAGTCGTTCAATGCCAAACAAACAGTGTGTAATATAAAATTTTATTTACACATGCTGGAGAGAGGAAATAAATTTATTGAAGAGACATATAGTCTCTGAAATGATTTGTAAGAGTAAAAATAATTTTGTCATCCAATCCAAGAAGCGTTAGAATAAAATAAAAGTGTGGATTGATTTGTGTGTGTGAGAGGAGGGTGGAGTTTTTTTTCAAGGTGTACCACATGTATTCATAACCTAAGGTGTGTGGAAAGAAAAAAAAAACAAACAAAAAAAAACAAGATTAATGAAAAGGTGGAATAACACAAAAATTGTAAAAAAAATATTAGCAATGAAAGAAACAATTGTCAACGAAAGCAAATGTGTAATAAAGTGTTTGTTATAGAATTGTCATCTAGTGAATGAGATGAACTTGAGAAGCGTTACCCTGCTTTTATTCAAATATATGATCCCTCTCTCTATATTATCACATTAGAAATCCCGTCCTCCGTTACCCTGCTTTTATTTATAAATGATCCTTAAGTACAACCCCCAATTCTCTATAATCCCATCCCTTGTTCCAAATGAAAAAATCCTTTCATTGCCAGCATCTTTCACTTCACTGGTTTTGGCCTGAATACTTGACATAGAAAGATAAGATGGCTGTCAGAATGTTTATATATACACACACAAGTAAAACTCCATTATAACGAATTCTTCAGTATAACGCAATTTTTTTCAAATTCCGGCCACACGCTCTCTGTGTTAGGTCGATCTCGTTATAAAGAATTTTTCATTACAAATTCTTTTATATCCTGTGAATTTCGTTATAACGAAATTTCACTGTATATATATATATGTGTATGTGTGCATACATATATAGTTTATTAGGGTGTAACATTTAGTTCCTATTGGTTCACCAGTTTGAGCACCCAATACCGATGTGGTATTCTATGTTTGATATCACACCAGAGTCGGTATCCTTAAGAAGCAGAGTGTTAAATAATAATGAGCAGGAACGAAGCGAGTTTCGCAATTGATTATCTCAAGGTATGATTGGTAATTGATCACACCTGGCTTTGGAACCAATACCTCATCAGATTTGTGAATTCCTTAGTCTGATGAGGTATTGATTCCAGAGTGGAGCCCCATCAATACCAATTGTACCTTGAGGTGATCGATCATGAGATGCTTGTCACACATGAATAAACAATGATGTTATATTGATACTTTCTTCCTACTCTTTATTATATATATATATACACACACATATATATATATAAATCATTTAACATGCACTTTACTTCTTAGCAATGTCTGGATGGATTCTCAACTATCATATTATGTATGTGTGAGCATGTAACAAATATTGGATTGTTATTGAAAACAAAAAAAGAAAAAGAAAAGGTTGGAGAGAGAATATAGGAGGAAGAACTTTCAGAAACACAAGTACGCACAGATATATGACAAACAGACTGAGCCAGATAGAAAATATAGGGGGAATAGAAGGACATGTAGGTTGGGTGGAAGATGGACAATTCCATGGAGCAATTCTGGAGAAACTTGACATCCATAAATCAGACATAATCCATGTTCAGTCTCACCCATACATAATCCAGGATCAATCTCAGTCACTCACAAGCCAGCAGGTTCAATCTCAGTCACACATAATCCAGGTTCAATCTCAGTCACACATAATCCAGGATCAATCTCAGTCACTCACAAGCCAGCAGGTTCAATCTCAGTCACACATAATCCAGGTTCAATCTCAGTCACACATAATCCAAGTTCAATCTCAGTCACACATAATCCAGGTTCAATCCCAGTCACACATAATCCAGGTTCAATCTCAGTCACACATAATCCAGGTTCAGTCGCAGTCACACATAATCCAGGTTCAGTCTCAGTCACACATAATCCAGGTTCAATCTCAGTCACACATAATCCAGGTTCAATCTCAGTTACACATAATCCAGGTTCAATCTCAGTCATACATAATCCAGGATCAATCTCAGTCACTCACAAGCCAGCAGGTTCAATCTCAGTCACACATAATCCAGGTTCAATCTCAGTCACACATAATCCAGGTTCAATCTCAGTCACACATAATCCAGGTTCAATCTCAGTCACACATAATCCAGGTTCAGTCTCAGTCACACATAATCCAGGTTCAATCTCAGTCACACATAATCCAGGTTCAGTCTCACCCATACACATCTGGAAATATTTTTTTAAATATATATATTTTTGTTTATTAGAATTTCTTTTTATTATGTTTTGCATAATGTTCGTGTAGATGTTTCTTGTATGCTTCCTGGTCTGACCAAAGTTCAGCAGCATAGGAATTCAAAGGACTGTCATTATTAGGTTCTGAGAAAAAGAGAGAGAATTGTTTGATAAAAGAATGAGTTAACATGAACAAATAAAATTTGGATAGATTTTACAGGCAAAAACCAATCATTTGATCAGGGTAGACCCCTGAGCAAATGATTGGATAACATCCAATCATTTGATCAGGGTAGACCCCTGAGCAAATGATTGGATAACAACCAATCATTTGATCAGGGTAGACCCCTGAGCAAATGATTGGATAACATCCAATCATTTGATCAGGGTAGACCCCTGAGCAAATGATTGGATAACATCCAATCATTTGATCAGGGTAGACCCCTGAGCAAATGATTGGATAACAACCAATCATTTGATCAGGGTAGACCCCTGAGCAAATGATTGGATAACATCCAATCATTTGATCAGGGTAGACCCCTGAGCAAATGATTGGATAACATCCAATCATTTGATCAGGGTAGACCCCTGAGCAAAGGATTGGATAACATCCATGAGCACAGCTGGTCTTGTTTGGGGATCCAGCCGGATCAATTTGAAACTTGCTTCTGATAGGACCCACTGGAAGGTGTTTGAGGACTGTCTCCCCACTATTCAGGAATATGTGGGTGAAGAAGTTTGTTATACAACTTGAAAAATTATATTATGTCTATGAGAATTATCTTCCTAACAACAAGAAAAAGCATTACAGTAAAATTGAGATTTGAAGTAAAAGGGAGTGTTTTACAATATCTAAAATTTGGAGCCTCACTGTTGTAACTTCAAATTGCACTACTCTTTAGATTAGAAAGTCAACTTAACCCTTTCATTAGCATGGTTCCAATGAAATACTTTGCCAATGTATTTGATCTCCACCAGTTATAAAGCTAATCTAAACTACAGCCAATAGGCTGCTATTTATTTCATACTTAATACTGCTGTTGCAAGGAGTAAAGGACGAATTACTAGGTTTCAGGAAAATATTAGCCATGAAAATTCTAACTAGGGTCCTAAAAAACTGGGCTGTGGGTTGAGATCCCAGTTCTACTGAATGTTTATGATGATAATATTTACCTCCAAGTAAACTCTGAATAGACAGAAGAATGGTCCGCACATCATACAACGCTGACCACTTCTCCTTCAGAATATCCAAGCAGATATTACCCCTTTCGTCAACGTTTGGATGGAAACAGCCAGTGTCAAATTTAACTGAAGGTGCCTGGTAGGGGTAGCCACTTGGGAACTGCAACACTAGTTTAAACCGTAAACCATCATAGACCTAAAACAGAAGAGATTATGTTATTAAAAAAAAAAAAAAAAAAAGATGGTGGATGGGAAATATCGGTAGAGCACCAGACATGCTTTTGAGCATTCTGAGTTCAAATCCCGCTGTGGTTAGCTTCTTTATGGGGCCATTGTAGGAGTTTGCAACAAGATAGCATATCAGCAGCTAAGAAAAAGAAATGCACACCTAGTTGAACCCTCTCTCAAACTGCATTAAATAAGAGATTTCTCTGGTGTTTTAACCCTTTAGTATTTAAACCAGCCGTAACTGGCCAAACATACTGATGTTAAGGTATTCTTCTCAAAATGTCCTAGATTCGTTAATATGTGAGGTAAAGCCTTTACTGTGAAAATACAATAGTATATATAGAGTAATGTAAATGTTAAAGGGTTAATAATAGGGTCCACCAGTCATATGAGAAATTTCTCTGGTGTTTTAATAATCGGGGCCTCCAGTCAGAGATTTCTCTGGTGTTTTAATAATAAAGGCCTCCAGTCAGAGATTTCTCTGGTGTTTTAATAATAAAGGCCTCCAGTCAGAAATTTCTCTGGTGTTTTAATAATAAAGGCCTCCAGTCAGAGATTTCTCTGGCATTTTAATAATAAAGGCCTCCAGTCAGAGATTTCTCTGGCATTTTAATAATAAAGGCCTCCAGTCAGAGATTTCTCTGGCATTTTAATAATAAAGGCCTCCAGTCAGAGATTTCTCTGGCATTTTAATAATAAAGGCCTCCAGTCAGAGATTTCTCTGGCATTTTAATAATAAGGGCCTCCAGTCAGAGATTTCTCTGGCATTTTAATAATAAGGGCCTCCAGTCAGAGATTTCTCTGGTGTTTTAATAATAAGGGCCTCCAGTCAGAGATTTCTCTGGTGTTTTAATAATTGGGGCTTCCAACACTATGACTGCATCACGTTAAAAATTAAAGTCTTTTCTCTAAATAACAATGGGTGGTTTCAGACAGGTTGATATGAAAAGGGCTAATTACCGTTCCTGGAGCCCCCTCAATTGTCCCAATCCACTTGAAGAGGTTATCGCCATCAGGGAATGCTGATACTCGATTATCACCAGAAGACTGCAACAATAAAAATTTGAGAGCAATTAAAAGACAAGTGTTAAAACCTCACAGAAAAACATTAAAATTATAATAATTGTTTCTACATTGGCACAAGGCCAGCAATTTGAAGGGGAGGGGAAAGTTGACTACATCGAGCCCAGTGCGTTACTGGTACTTTATTTTATTGACTCCCGTAAGGATGAAAGGCAAAGGTAAGTTTGGCAGGATTTGAAGTCAGAATGTAAAGAGACAGAGGGATGTAACTATATGATGCAAAGCTTGGTGTCCAATGCTCTACCAATTACTGTCAATCTTGTCCAACCCATGCATGGAAAGTCAGACACACTATACTGCCAAACAACTCTCTTCAGGGATCCCAACCCCAAGAAACATCACTTGCTCTCCTATGGTGGATCATCACCTCTTCCTTAACAAGCAACATGTAGCCTGATGCTTGCTCTCTCATCTTATTCTTATCTTTACTGCTCTAGCTGGGCCAAAAGTCACAAGTGTCCAAATATCAGAGTTTTTGTACTTCTGTAGCTCAGTCTGATATTCCCCAATATTTATTGAAGAAAAAACAAAAAACAAAAGAGAACTTACCAGAAGCACCATCAGTTCTTGCTGAAGTCTGTGAAGGGAGGAAAAACATCAATGTTTTTGAGGTAATTAGTTAATCTAACATTAAAATATTGTATTTTAAATATATGTGTGGAGTGACTTGGGTATTTTAAATATATGTGTGGCGTGACTTGGGTATTTTAAATATATGTGTGGAGTGACTTGGGTATTTTAAATATGTATGTGGCGTGACTTGGGTATTTTAAATATATGTGTGGAGTGACTTGGGTATTTTAAATATATGTGTGGCGTGACTTGGGTATTTTAAATATATGTGTGGAGTGACTTGGGTATTTTAAATATATGTGTGGAGTGACTTGGGTATTTGTGTGGAGTGACTTGGGTATTTTAAATATGTATGTGGAGTGACTTGGGTATTTTAAATATATGTGTGGAGTGACTTGGGTATTTTAAATATGTATGTGGAGTGACTTGGGTATTTTAAATATATGTAGTTTAACTCTTGAAGGAGTCATGAGGGCATGTACTGACATATGGCGTGACTTGGGTATTTTAAATATATGTATGGAGTGACTGGGGAATTTAAAATCTGTGTGTGGAGTTGTAGTGACATATGGCGTGAGGGTGAAATAAGTGAAAACACTGAAGCCCCAGACATGGGTTAACGCTGCCTAGAACACCCATCATGACTTTTACCAAAGATTATAACTGCTAAAGATACAAGTTCCATCTTCACACTATTCATATAATAGTATATATTTAGTCTATTGTATGTCTGCTGCTACACTGAAAAAAAGGAAGATATTTAGTGTGGCTTAGTGGTTATAATGATGATGATGTGGGTTCAATTCCTGGACAGAGTAATGCGATGTTGCTCCAGTATACTGAGCTGAAAATGAGTCTTTGCGATAGACTGGCGCCCTGTACAGGAGGAAGTCTTGTACTCTCAGTAGCTTAATACCAAGGAAACCAGGGTAAGCACCAGCATAATGAGCCCCCAGGCTTCAGACAGGCTTTAAACTTTAAAAAAAAAGAAAAATCAAATGTCGGATTCGTAACTTATTTATTAAACCCTGTATGTGCAAGCTTCATTATAGTGAGATGATCACTTGCAGTCTACAGTATTAATGGCAGTCACATTTTGAGGTTCCAGACTGGAAATAGAAATGTGTTTACTTTCTGCTTCTGTGGAAATACCGAAATATGCTTATTTTGTCTATATATGTTTCCATTTTCTGCATTCATTTTATTGCAGGGGACTTCAATCACCCTGAGATTGACTGGGAAACCTTTCGTTGGCTGCCAAGTGCAAATGACTTCCTTGAGTTAGTGCTGAACTCGAGTTGGTCCCAAGTAGTCATCTCCCCAACAAGAGGTGACAACACTTTGGACCTACTCTTCACCACTACTCCTGAAACGGTCATTAGTGTTACTGCTGAGGAACTTTTAGGTGACTCCGATCATGCTATGATCATTGCCAATCTATCCCTCATGGGCAGTAACAAGAACCACAACCATCTCCAAACTGCTCACTTTGACTGGAATAAAGCAGACTGGAACTGTTACTGCACCGAGTTGCAACGTCCAAAGTGGCTTGAGTTCTACGACTCTGGAGATGTCAACACTGTACTCTAGAACATCCTGAGCTCAATATGGACAGCATGTGCAGCATCGGTGCCACATAAGCAGAAAAAACATCCCAAAAGTGCAATTTGGGAGACTGCAGCAGTCCGTCTTGCCAGAAAAGAATGTTGTAATGCTGAACGTGAGTACAAACTGCATAAATCAGATATCAATAGGAAGAGGCGAAATAAATCATCCAACCACCTCAAACAGGTGACAAAAAAGGCAGTGCTTCAATTTGAGCAGCGCATAGCAACCAGCCCTGACAGTATGTTCACTCAAAGCAGAGGCCTCACTCTCCAGTTGGTCCTCTTCACAATCCCCACAAGCCAGGTTACTGACGACCCCAAGGAATGCGCAGAGCTCATTGCTGAATGTTATGCAGGCATTTTCACTATTGAAGACCAGAGTGTACCGTCTCCACCACCTATGACACCGGAATCTATTACAACCATGGAATTTACACCTGCAATGCTGCGACGTCACTTTAAAAATAAACGCAACCATGCCTCTCCTGGCCTTGATGGTGTTACGTACCTGCTTCTTAAACGTGGTGGGTACTTCCTTCTGCACCAGCTATCACGCTTCTTCCAATTCTGTCTGAACAACGGTGCTACTCCAGAACAGTGGAAAACTGGCAGTGTCATTCTTCTGTTCAAAAAGGGTGACCGCACATCACCTGTGAACTATCGTCCAGTCAGTCTTACTAGTTGCATTGCCAAACTGATGGAATCCTGTGTCAGAGAAACACTTTGGAACTTCTGGAACACTCACAGTCTTATCTGGCCCTTGCAATTTGGATTTCTCCCTAACTCCAGCTGCTGTGATCAAATTATCGAGTTTCTTGAAGACATCACCCGGATCACTGATGGCGGCTCATGGGTGGATGTTGTTTACCTTGACTTTGTGAAAGCTTTCAAAACTCTCTGCAATGGGTGTGAAGGATGATCTTTTTAACTGGTTGAAGTCCTTCATTCTCAGTATAAGAGAGGTAGTCACGGTTCTGGGACAGCATTCCTCACCATGAGATGTCATCTGGTGTACCACAGGGATCTGTTCTTGGCCCCCTTTTGTTTGTGGCATATATTAATGACATAGATGCCAACTTAAAGAATGCCACAGTACTGAAATACGCAGTTGACATCAAGCTGTACCTTGAGATAAAAAGGGCAGATCCTGAACACTATAGATCTTGCTTGCAGTCTGACCTGGACACAATGCAACAATGGATCACAGACTGGCAACTCAAGCTAGCTGTGGACAAGTGTACCACCATGCATTTTGGGAGTAAAAACCCAGCGTCCACATACTCTCTCCACAATACTAATATCAAGAAGTCTTCTTGTGAACGTGACCTGAGCATTACGGTCAGCAGCGATTTGTGTTGGACAAAGCACGTCTCTAAAATTGTCAAGAGGGCCGAGGGTGTCTTAGCATCACTCAGCAAGACATTTGTCAGGCGCTCTCCAGCTATCTATTTAAAGCTGTATATAGCTATGGTGCAGCCACACTTAGAATTTGCATCATCAGTCTGGAACCCCTATCTTGCTCAGAGCATTGACCTCCTGGAAACTATTCAGACGTGCAGCCAAGCGAATACCCTCCATCAGGCATCTACCATACTCTGAACACCTTGCTTCCCTGGGCATGGATACATTGAAGCTCCAACGCCTGGCAACTGACTTGGTAAACACCCACAAAATTGTTAACCATCTTGCCAACAGCAACCCTGAGTACCTTTTTTCCATGTGTCTAACACATGTGGGCATGCCCACATAGTCAGAAAACAGCACAGTTCCCATGACTTTCGGAAACATTTTTTCACGCTCAGAGTTGCTGAAGCATGGAACAAACTACCTGCATCAGTTGTTAGCTGTCGAGACACTGCATCCTTTAAAACCTCCACGCTTCCCGAGATTCGCCAACACTACACCTAATGTTCCCCTTCCATACACATACATACATGTATATCATGACTCATACACTATTCACTTCCCTGACATTTGTATATTCTATGTACTATACATGCACCTTTGACGAGTTGTAGTGCACCTGAGCACTTTACATAATAATTTCATCATTATTATTATTATATTGCCAGCTGAAGATAAGTACACTAACCATTTATTTTAAATTATCAATCAAAGCAGCAGATATAAACATTTTCTCTCGTCGTTTGTGTCTACGTCTAGCTTTTCGATTTTCTGTCTGGAAATTTCACTTTATTTGTACCTCAAAATAGGACTGTACCTACTAATTAACACCATGTTTAAGCATATTCTTTCATTCCTATCCGAGATTAACTAGAGGTGATATCCACGAAAAGTATATATAGTAAATTTATTTTATACATATAGTTAAATCGATTGATTATCCAACCACCACGTGTAAGTGATTTTATGTGGCTTTTATCAATCACTCGAACTATACATAATTGCAATTGAACTTGGGCAAAACATTCTACAATTAAGAGAAAACTTATTGGAAAGTAAGTCTTTAAAGAATAATATTAATAATACTAGAAATATATATAATTTTGTTCCGGAATGACAGCGACACACTGGAAAGGAACTGGGAACCGTGGATAGATTAGAACTTTCTAACAGGACATCAGAAGAAAGTATTGTTTTCTTATTTTGACAAAAAGTCAAGCAAAATTGTCGGGAGTCGATTATTTCCAAACCACAGTATTTGACTGGTACTTTATTTTATCGACCTCGGAAGGATGAAAGGTAAAGCTGACTCCAAGTTGGATTTGAACTCAGAACGTAAGGAACCATTGATTAGAATTTTATCCGACGGTTAAGAAACGACGAAAGAAAAAAATATATTTAAAAAAATGGACCAGGCAGAAAGTAATTTCAAACCGTTAGTGAAGTTATTTCAGAATATTCTCCACTTTAGACCAGTCGGTTATAATATAAATAAATGTAACGAGAGAAAAACTAGTTGAAATAGTTGAAGTTTATATAAGTTATAACGGTTAAATTGTTCAGCTGATCCCAGCTCAACATGACGACGACCACGGCTCAACAAGTCAATCAACTTTTAACACACACATAAATAATTATACAAGTCACAATACTAATTAATCCAGTTGACTAACTAACAAGCTGGGAAGTTACTCAAAAACTATTCTGTATGAGTGTTAAGTATCTCTTCCATTCTCTGAAGAATATTGACAGAGAGGAGAAAGAACGAGGAAAAATAAAACAGCGCAGTAATAGTCAGTATTTTAAAATATTCGAAACAAAATAAAAATATTTAATAATAAAACTTCAAATTTTCAGCCGTTGGTCAAGTTATCCAAAGAAATTAATTCAATAATTAAATTTATAATCAATTTGATCATTTAACGAATTTGTTAGTTGATGGTCGGAGGAAAGACGGAGGTGAAATATTATTTTTTAATGTTAATTAAACCAATTAAATTTTAAAAACGATAATTAATTGTATTTATTATGTGTTTATATTTTCATTGAGAATTATAAACAATTTATAATGTTATTTATATACAACGGTGAATAAACTTTAAAAAATATTTAATTTATAGTAAGCAAGCTTGAATATTTTTTTTTTTTAGGAAGTTAGAAATTGAATATATATATATATATATATATGTGTGTATATATATATATATATGTGTGTGTATATATATATGTATGTTTATAGATACCTCTTGCTAACAGAATGGTTATCTTTGGCAGTTGTGCTATTAGGTTCTTTCCTAGTGGTACTGGCAGCAGGATCTCTGTTCTGAGAGGCCATCGAGTGCGAAATTTAATTAGATAAAAAAAAGATAGACAAGGAATTGGTTAAGGAAGACAAGAATAATGAAAGATTTTCAATGTAGTTTGTTATTGATGAGCTAAATCAATAATTAATGTCGATACAAATGTTAACTTTTAAGACCACAATCACACTCTGCCTGGACAAGTTTGAAAATTATGCTTGTAAAACGATTCAACCAATCAAATACGAATGAAATCAAAAGTAGCCAATCAGTGAAGGTTTTAAGTGAGTTTGTTAGTTTCAACCAATGAAAACGTATGTTATCTAGTTGTATTGATATCAGTTTCTCTTCCGGTAGAAACACATGTTTTGAAGATTCCCATGGCGTCTGCTCGCTTCACTGTTTTACCTTTACTACGGAAAAGTCAGTTGATTTTGGAGAAGAATTATAAAAATGATAAACTTTCCTTTCTCTACAGTAAGTCTTACTTTCTTTCCGATTGTTTAAATAAATATTTATATGATTTTATGATCAGAGGCTTCTAATTGATCCATAATTAAAAGGAGTTTTTTTTTCAATCTATTACATATGCGATGATATATATATATATTATATATTAGTAATAATGAATACAAAGGCCAAAATCCACAGAGGACTCGGTATATATATATATAGATATGTGTGTGTGTATATATATACAAACCTGTAGAACAAATATTTATTAGTACAGAGTAAAATTTTATGCAAAGAATTTCTGCTTTCACCCTAATCGGAGATCATGTACCCCCCCCCCCATATATATATATATATAAATATAAGTATGTATACGTAGATACATATATGTATATATACATACATGTACACATATATATATGTACGTATGGATTTACCGAACATTTATTATAATGCTCGATGTGTTTGTATACATACTTATATTTAAGTAACAGCCGTACTAAGAGTGAGAAATGAAATTTTCGTTTCATTTTTTCCGTTTATATATATATATATTTATATATACATACATATATATACACACACGTATCGTCGTCTCTCAAAAGTAGAAATCTGATGGTTACATAATTTGTTCCTGACCTAGTATAAGACAAACTTGTGTGGTTGTTTTTCGGTTAAGAATTAATTATATAACGGAAACATTTTACTTTGTTTACTGTAAAAAAAACTTTGTGTGATCGTTGTTGGTGTCATTCATTCATCTTGGCCAGTTTCGAATGCTAACATCACACCTTGGAATTATTTGTTCATTATATATTAAAAAAACAACAGCTGTTTTTGGACATTTTTTTTTCTACATCGGTGATTCAGAATCTTTGTCATTTTTTTAAAAAATTGTTTGTGTGTTTTTTGGGAGTGGTGGGGTTTAATCTATGAAAATATTCGACTAATTAAAGCCACGAGCAAATCGTTAAAAATAACTGCTCCACTTTCACTTTATGTGAGAAAGGTTTCTTATTACGAAGTCGGCAGATGGTCTGCCAGAACACTTTATTTGCTGATCTGAAGTCGCATTCCAGTTTAACCCTAAAGTCCTCCCATGTCTTAACTTTGGGAGGTTTTACGTGCCTGCTTGTACCGCAAGTGCAAGAAGGAGGACTTATTTCCAAGCCAAGCTTTGTAAGTCTCCTAGGATAAGAAGAAGACTTTCGCTTCGTTAATCGTTAATCATTGATGTAACCAACTTATTTGTCATTTGTTTCAAGAATTTTTGTAGATTTTTTTCATTTTTGTCCTTGTTCTTTAGATTTGTGTTTCTTTTAGTTCTCGTTTAAAAAAAAAAAATTAAGTAAGAATAAACATAAAATAATTCTACAACAACTCAAAATATTTAAATCCAATGACAAGAAGATTTCGCCGGTCACCAAACTCCATGATATTAGCTACATCTTAACAAGTTCAAATGATACTGGAGGATCGCTAATTAATACGTATTAATTAATGATTTATAATTTACACGCAAGGCCACTAATTTTGATGAGGAGTGTGTAAAGTAGATTAAACCTTTACTGGTACTGTTATGGATTAGGGAAGAGTCCATAATGAATACAGAGCTTCTATATGTAACTACAATGTGTTTTATCCGACGTACTAATGATTCTATCAATCCACCGCCCATGTCTATTACTGACCTTTGATGGGAATTCTTTCAGAGTAAAGTACCCGAATCAAACGATGAAAGGCGTTATTAGTGTGGTACATCGTTTTACAGAACAACCCACCCCTCTTCCGTCCACTGGCGAAATGTTTTCCTAGTTTGTTTTATAAGTATGTATGCGAATACCACGTAGAATTCTAACGATTCTGCCTGTTTAATGTCATAGGTCACTTTATATACAACCGGAAAACTTGAAACTAATTTACTACCTACATCAGTGAAGTAATCTATAAAATGTTGGGAATCATTTGCAGTCCGAGGGTTATTATAACGAGGGTCGACCAATTTATAGTTGGTCCACTCGATTGATCTAGGTGCAAAGCTATTAATAATCGCAATTTCCAAGGTCAACACTTTGCGATTTCGGATAAACATGTTGAAGAAATCCTCCTTTGTCGGTGTCTCCGTGATACCTAACCTCCTTTGTCGGTGTCCCCGTGATAGCTAACCTCCTTTGTCGGTGTCCCCGTGATACCTAACGACACAAAAACTGTTCAACTCTACACCACGAATTAAACTTTCATCTCTTTCAACTTCATGATTCAGGCCTCCGCATCTCACCTTGATGTCACCTAACAGTTTTCACGGCAGTATTTATCCCTCCTGCTTCAACGACACAGATCAACAGGGACTTCACATACATATGCGATAGATGTTCCAATTTCAATTATTTTTCTCGAAATATGTTGCTTCATGCAGAAACTGTTTTTTTTTTTTTTAAATATTCATAGTGAGACATACGTATGTCTCATACAAAAACATTATATCTGCTTTCATATACACCTCTATTGTGAAGCAAGCTGTGTTGCTACTGCTGCTAATTAGTCCTAGCTGCTAAAGGTCGCACTATATGGAAATGAGAAGCCTCAGTACATGTTTCATACGACAAAACGTATATAAGCTATAGCTTCTTCCTGTCTCGGTACTAAGTGGGTAAACATCATTGATAGAAAGCCAGAAGCACGTGTCTGGCATTATCACACGGCCACTGAAGGTTGTTGTGACTTGATCACTACTTAAAACATTCCTAGTGAGACATGTTTTAAATGTTAGACAAGTCGTGACAAACAAAATAATGTTATAAGATAACTTTTGCCTGCATATATTATTATCCACACGATTAAAGCAATCATTAAAAACAACATTTCACTGTTTTTTTCTGTTATTAGTGTTTGACTACAGTTAAGAATGATAAGCTGTTGAATACTTGACAAGTTCATGTTCAGAATATTATTATATAATTGATGGTAAGGTGCAACGAAAACAGCATAATTAATTCAATAGGTGTAATTAATTTAGTATCATGGTGCAGTTACTGGTGGAAAGACGGAATAATTTTGTAATGTTGCAAAATTGCAATACGTATTTCTATGGTCTGGTTTACATCATCAAATAATGATGTAAGACTTTAGCGAGATCATCAGCTGTGGATTGTAACATTAGTTAATCTATAACAGAATTATGGCAAACACAAACATGTGTATGATAAAATAAGAATCAGATTTAAAAAAGTAAGTGCTGGGCTTGATAGGATCACTCAATCAAATCCCTTACAGGTAGTGCCCCAGCATGGCCACAGTCTAATGATTGAAACAAGTAAAATGTAAAAAAGAATATATTTTTAGTGTGTGAATTGATTAGATAAGATTATCAGTGAAATTGGTCTTCTAAACCATATATGTTTTACTAGGTCAGTTAAGATCCCTAATTATTGAGTTATATTTAATTAGGTGTTTCAGGTAAATAATACATTTTTTTAAATAGCTGAAGTAAGATTTATGTCCAGAAAACTAAACCTGGTGGAATGTTATGATGATCCTGTGTTTCAACAGGTTGGTATATGTGGAAAAATAAAGATTCTATTGTTGTCTTGTAATATTTCAGATCTCCATATTTCTTGTGATACCAGGCATCTACATCTAGAAAGTTCTGCTCTAAGGTACAGGCCTAGGCAAGGTTTTTATGGAAGACCAGTTAATTTTGGGAGGCCAGGAATGGTATGTCATATATACCAGGATTAGAGTCGATATAATAAAGTATCAGTTAAGTAGTGGGGATGATTTACTCAACTTTGCTGGGCCATGTTATGAGGATGTATCACATTTAACAAAACTTATGGGAAGCAAGCAGTTTATGTTACACAGTTATGTGACATAAAATATGGGAATGACGCAGGTGATGACACAGTTTCAAGGATGTTTTCTTAACACATATACTACTTAATTGTTGATAAAACACTGATCCATATGTCTTGTGCTTATCAATAGTTCATGTACACTTTCAACAGATGTTAGATAAATCACCCCCTCTTGATCTCCTACAAGTTTTATTTCTGTAAGAGGTATTGAACCTTGCTTTTAGACATTTTCTAGTAATCATTATAGGGTGTTTAAGTGTTACAGTATATACCTGTATATGTAAATGAGGTGCTAAAATATTTTCACTTTGCAGGTGAATATTATACCAGTTTCACTTTAGAGATAAAAGTTGTTCCTGTTTTTGATTTTTTGAATGAATATGGCTGGTTCGAAATTGGTTTTAAAAAATCATTACATAATATAGTTATAAGACAAAAACTATATTCTAAATGTCACTTAAAACATTTTGAGTATCAAAATATTAAAACTTCATGAAAATTTCAAAACCACACCATCTAAACATAACATGCTTTGACAGTTAATGAAGATGTTATGCTTCAATAATTTTTGAAATAATCAAGAATTTAGAGAAATTTAGTTACCACGTACATAACTGTTATACTATTAAGCTGGTATTTGGGGCATAACAAAGCTTCCTATATAAAATGATGAAATGTTTTTAGACTTTAACTTGTAATGGGGGATGGTTTCAGGCAGTTTATAATCAAATAGTTAATTAGTTAGAGACTCAAACATTTGACTTTTGTATTATGTTGTATGAACATATAATGAAGAATTAGCTCTCATTTATTTCCCTGTACCATCATTGACATGAAAAACACTCGTGACATTTCCATTTGACCCACAATAGAATTATTGTATATGAATGAAGCTTAACCTTTTACACTTATTATCACGTTGGATTCTTCTTTCTATATTAACACAAAGTATTTATACTCCAGCAAAGAGTTAAGTGAATGTTTCTGTGTTAGTAACATTTTAGAATAGATCTGAAAAGTATTACACCCTCACCCAGTCTATGTAAAACAAGGATGGGAATTTAGTCTCTATAGATCTGGGGTGGAGTACTGGCACAGGTGTTAGACATGGTTCTATTAGTCTCTATAGATCTGGGGTGGAGTACTGGCACAGGTGTTAGAATGTTAGACATAATTTGTTCCAGTTTTCTAATTCTCTCTCAAATCTTGTTCAGCATGGAGAGAGAATGAGCTCCACTACATTTAAAATGCCCAAGAGTGGACTGGATGCTTTTTGTCATGTTATCAACATGGCCACCTTGAGTGGACTGGGTGCTTTTTATTGTTACCAAAACACACATACATGTGTATATATATATTATATATAAACACATATATGCATACATGTGTGTGTGTGTGTCAATAAATACGTCTTTATTTGTTCCAATGTCTGCTGTGGTTAGTCTCTAGCTGAGTTAATTATTGTTTCAGCTTTTGTTCTCCAAACTATTCTTTGCTCAAACACTGACACATATAAAGTTCACTCAGTGCAGATATCAACATTCTCTCTCTACTTTATCTTCTTTGTTTTGTATATTTTTAGGAGCTCCATTTAGGAGAACGTCCTACCAGAAACGAGATGTTGATCTGTCGGTGATACGCAAGACACTACATTGTGATACACATGCTCTTGTTCAGCAACTTCAGCTACGTGGTAGAACTTTTTATTATTATTATCGGATTGGCAAATCAGTAGAGCGTCAGACTAAATGCTTTGCAGTATTTAGTTATGGCCCTTTCTGTTCTGAGTTCAAATTCGTCTCACCCATGCAAGCATGGAAAATAAACCTTAAACAATGATCATGATGACCATATTACTTTTTACTGAATCTTATTATATTTAACAGGGTTCACAATTGAACAAGCAGAAGCTATAACTGAAGCTCTTGTGGAAGTAGTTAATATGACCCTTGAGCAACAATCTAAAGACATGGTCACAAAAACACAACAGGTAATATATTTACCTTTAAAATTTCTGAATTAAATTTACCTGAAAATCTTTTTATTCTCTCTAACAGAAATATGTTGTGTTTCTCTGTAAATATTTTCAATTTTAATAGAAAATTGTTATTCAACTTTTGAGAGAAGTATCTTGTGTTTGTTTCTCTCTATATAATTACAACATTAGGAAATCTAGACCTTTAGTGGTTCGTGAATGGATTTCATTTTCTCTTAAACTTTAAAATTTTTTCTACATTTTCTGCAGGAAATTGTAACCCAGCAACTATTAGCTGAGATTTCCGCTGTGAAGAAGGACATGATCATTCTTGAGAAGAGTGAATTCTCAAACTTACGCAATATAACTGAAGTAAGATTCTTAAAAAAAAAAAAAAAAAAACCATTCAATTCTGAAAATCATGTTTTGTTTGAAGCCAACCGCAATGTGAATTGTAGAGTAAATATTAAAAACATAACAATGACGTGAGGTTGTTACCTTGGAGTTATTCATAGGTTCTTTATATTAATCCCAGAATGAGAGAGTCTATACTAATAGCCACCTAGAGCAACACCCAGTGGTTAATGTAGATATTTCAGAAATGATACAACAATAATTTTGATCCATTCACTACTTTCAAACTTTTTAAAATGGCTTAACAGCAACAAAATATATATATACAGCTCCAAACTAGTTTCTTCTATTAATCTTTTGATAAAGGGATTTTACCCTGAAATATAAAGGACCTATAAATAACTACAAGGTCATATTTTTAATTCACATTGTGGTAGCCTTCAAACTAGAACACCATCTTACCAATTTTGATCCCTCATGTCTGTACTGGTCTTTTTTAGATTTTTGGGGAATGGAGTATATTTGATTTATTAGAGGCAAAGGAAAATACATTTTCATGTGATCATAATATACAACTTTATATTGGAATCTGTCTTACTTTTGTAAATCCTTGATCAATTTATAACACCTAACTTTCAGTAGCTTAAGCTTATTGTAATTCTATCCCTGTCTTTAATCATCTCTGATGCTAGAAAATATGGGATTGCTGTGACTTCCTTTATAAAGAATATTTTAATGTCTTCCTTCTATGCTTGCATGGGTTGTCACGTTCTGAGGCCATATTTTGCCCATACGCTCAGTTTTTATGTCTGGATGCCGATCCTATGGCCAACCACTTTTACAGCATGTACTTGGAAAATTTTATCATGCCTACAGCACCACCACCTTACAGGGTGGACTGGGTACTTTTTGTTATGGCATCAGCACTACTGTCTTACTGTGCATCATGAAACCAACATCACTACCTCATTGGATGGACTGGGTGCTTTTTGTCATGGCACCAAGTACATAAAAGACAAACACTTGTTTTGATTACCTTGATAATTTCTAACTTTGTTTCAGAAACAGAGTCGAGATATTTTGCAGCTGAAGGAATCATTAAAAGATGAAGTGAGTAAATTGCAGGGGAAAATTTTGTTGGATGTCAATCTTGAGAGAGGTCGTACCAATGAAGAAGTAAGTATCTTTCTAATAGTAAAACACCAAAGTAATTTTGAAGAAAGCTTGACAAATATTATGACATTTGAATTAATAAATAATCTGCAATATTTGCTTTAAAATATTTTTCTTGTTAACCTTCAAGTTTGCTGATCAAGAAACTCAACTTTCGAATGTCAATAACAAAATTGATACAAAAATTGCTGATCTCCGCACAACATTTGAACAACACAGAAATGATGTCTTAAAATATGCTGGAGGTAAGTTTAATTTCCATAACTCGTTATGTTAGGTGTGGGGGGTGGGGGGAGCAGTGAAGACCTTTGTCAGCTTGGTAGAGTACATCCCTCTTCAAGTTAGAATTGCAAGAGAAGGCAAACTCAAGAATATATTTTTACAGTGCTGTAAAGCCGTCAGAATGTTTTGCAGTATCCATTCTGGTGTTCTGAGTCCACCAAAGTCAACTTTACCTTTCCTCATTTTGAAGGCAATTTAGATAAATTTGTTGGTACTTCTGGACTATTTAAGAGTGTAGCCAGTTGGTTACATGATATGAACTACTGACCTCTCAGTTCAGTGTCCAGTATTAACCATATTTGGTTCTATCATGAAAAAGTGTTCATGTTAAACATTCTCCATCATAATTATATGTCAGAACTTTTTTCCTGTTTTAAATATCAACTTAGGAAAAATTTGCTAGTTTAACTAACTTTTACTATTTAAAAATATGTTTGAAAAATTATAGGCAGTTATATTTCATTAGAAATGAAGGAGTAAAAACCATTTGTTGAAAGGTTGATTCTCTGATCTCCACTGAAGCTATAAAATCAATCAGCTACATTGTCAATTGATCTTTAGTTATCTCAGGAATTTAAACTCAGATTGAAAACCTTGATTTTTATATTAATCACCTATTTCTTTCTATTTCCAGGAACCATTTTTTCGTGTCTGACAATTTCTCTTGGCTTTTATCGTTTATGGTCCTGACCACAACTCAAAATTAACCCAACAAGAACTTATAAATCAATAGCTTTTATTTCACTATTCAACGAAATGGAGAGATGGACATTTACAAACTTCCTGTAGAAATAAGTTTGTTAAATTTGAACTTTGTTATATAGTTACTTAAATAGTAAATATTTCCTTCCCTCGGTTCCTTCCATGAAGGGTCTGGTGTACACAGTCACACAGATATTTTTAGAAGGTAAATAAGGCATAACATACCTTGCTCCTTTATCTGCAAATATAGGGGACAGGGTGTGGAAAATAATTCTAATATCACATAAAAAGGTTTTCCCCAGAGACAAAAAATATGGACGGATATTTACTTCTTAGCAAGTTAAAAAATATCAACGTAATAATTTACCTAGAAGCATTTAAGAAAGAAATGCATCCATATCTAGAAAAAAAGAATACAGATTTATTACTGTTTTTTTTGTTTTGTTTTTTAAATATATAATTAAAGAGAAAGGAGGGATTTAATTAGTAATAATCGTCATCAGAATCGTCCATTTGAACTCTTCTTCGGTCAAACTGAAAATATATGGAAAAAAAGAAAAGTTTTTGTTAATATGAAATTCTATATGAGACAGAATCACAGGCATTATGTTTTTAAATTATTATTTTAATAAAGTATATATTTTTTTAAATTGGGATCAAGAAATATATTCGTTTTTGTGAATGTCTACCATCTACTGTGCTGATGATTAAAACTGCTTTCCATGGCATTAGATTAAAGTAAATCTTTCCAGCTTGCAATGTCAATCTAACCCTTAACTAACTTTCCTATGGCCAGAATTGAACTTGGCATTGTTATATAGTTTTAATTTTGCATTGCAACCATTGCTTACAGTGGTAGCTTCTAGCAGCCATGTGGACTGCAGTTTCAGAGCTAAGGATATATTACTACCTGTAAATGTTGACAAACTACAATCTGCCAATCTCTCGCCTGATAACTCATTTACCTGTCAATATATTACCTGCTGAGTATTCAAATATACAATGAAAACAAATACTATTTTATAATTATTAAATAAAAACTCTTATCAAAATCCTAATTTTTGCCTCGTGTTTTCTATATTTTGTTAATTATAAATAATTAAGGAATCCTTAATGGTTTTGTTCAAAAGACAGATTTTAAACTTTATTGGGATTTCTGAAGATACTAAGAAATATTTTGATAATGGATTCATCCTTGATTCCCCACAACCATAACCCTAATGCACCCACGTCGCTGGTGGCAATGTGCTAGCCGCTCTGCATCATCCAAGGTGATGTCAAGCCTCTGGAGATCCTTCCTAATTACATCCAGCCAACTGTTGCATCAAACGAAATGAAGGCCCTGGTCGGAGGCTATGGGCTGATGCATGCGTGAATGCAACTTTTTGATGGAAACAACAAAGAAAAAAGAAATTCTCACCTTTACTGTAGTTTTCCGCTGTGTTTGCTCGCTAACTTGTTCCAATAGGCTAATTAAATGAGTTTCACTAAGCTGTCATTAGAAACAAAAAAAACAAAACAATTAATACCTCAGCTAAACAATAATTATAAATTAAATATAACACATTTGTATTTCAATTAACAACTTTGAAGGATTCAATAAAATTATTCAGATTGTATTGGTAACATTACATAAAGTACATATGTCAATCAAATATGTTTGAAGGTTTTAAATTACCCCTCACCACCCTGTAAGATAAGTAGTGCTGGTACCACAATAATACACCCAGTCCACTCTGTAAAGTGGTAGTGCTGGTACCACAATAGTACACCCTGTAAAGTGATAATGCTGGTATCACAATAATACACCTGGTAAGGTAGTAGTGCTGGTATCACAGTAAAATACACTCTGTAAAATGGTAGTGCTGGCGCCACCATAAAATACACCCAGTCCACTCTGTAAGGTAGTAGTGCTGGCACCACAATACAATACACCCAGTCCACTCTGCAAGGTAATAGTGCTGGTACCACCATAAAATACATCCAGTACACTTTTTACAATACCAATAGTACTATACTAACATTACAATACCAATAGTACTGTACTAACATCATAATTCCAATACTAACCTTTGTAGAGATCTGTCCACTTGTTGCCATTTGGCATAACATACTTTCTACCATTTTAGCCTTTTCTGGTTTAGCAACAGCAATGGTGTTTACTACAACAAATAAATAAAAACAACATAAATGGTTAGTTTGTAGGTGGAGGAGGGGGATGTGTGACAGTCAGATGTTCAGACCAAGTAAAACAGGTGCTGATGTCATGACAAAAGCACCCAGTCCACCCTGTAAAGTCAGTGCTGGTGTCATGACAAAAGCACCCAGTTCACCTTGTAATGTCATAGTGCTGATGCCATGACGAAAAGCACCCAGTCCATCCTGTAAGGTGGTAGAGCTGGTGCTATGATGAAAAGCACCCAGTCCACCCTGTAAGGTGGTAGAGCTGGTGCTATGATGAAAAGCACCCAGTCCACCCTGTAAGGTGGTAGAGCTGATGCCATGATGAAAAGCACCCAGTCATCTCGGTAAGGTAGTAGTGCCAGAATCATGATGTTTCCAGTACACTTTTTAAAGTGGTTGGCTTTAGGAAAGGCATCTAGCTCTAGAAATCCAACCAAAAACAGAGCATGGAAAATAGACAAGAAATAGTGATGATAACATTTTTGAAAAAAAAAATGATCTGCCCACTAATAAAAACATAGATATTTGAATTGACAAACCTACTTAAATATTTTCTGCTAAATCATTAAGAGTTAAATAAGAAATATAATAGAGAATACATACACCTAGCTCTGGCTGATTGATCTAAAACTTGAGACAATATAGAGTTTCTCATCTCTTCTTGTTGCTGAAGTTTCTGTTCTGAATCTTCTTTACTACGGCGGTTACTGTTAGACATCTGGAATATGAAATATATACAAGTTAGGTGAAGGTTTTAACGGACATCTGGAATATGAAATATATACAAGTTAGGTGAAGGTTTTAACGGACATCTGGAATATGAAATATATACAAGTTAAGTGAAGGTTTTAATGGACATCTGGAATATGAAATATAAGTTATGTGAAGGTTTTAACCGACATCTGCTATGTGAAATATATATAAGTTATGTGAAGGTTTTAACTGACATCTGCTATGTGAAATATATATAAGTTATGTGAAGGTTTTAACTGACATCTGCTATGTGAAATATATACAAGAGAGGTGATGGCTTACAGTTAGACATCTAGAATGTGAAATATGTACATGGTGAAGGTTTTAATTGACATCTGCTATGTGAAATACAAGTTAGGTGAAGGTTTCAACTTAGAGACTAGAGAGCCAGAACAAATATCACAAACTATTCTATCCGTTATTCTAATGACTACCAATTCACTGCCATAAGTTCCTATATTTATCTGTAATACCAATTCTGGGCCATAACTGTTTCAGGAACATTTTCTGGGTTTTTTTTATAAGATGCATATCTTGTACAAAACCAACTGGCAGGGGAACCAGGGATAACATCCATGAGCTTGGCTGGTATCACTTAGGGATCCAACCAGATCAATTAAAGACAGGACCCACTGGAAGGAGTGTTTGAGGACTCTGCCCCAACGACCCTCCCAGGAATAAGTGGGCTTAGAAGATATCTTTCAATAAAATTTGAATGAAATTCTTGGCAACATCAAAAAATGCATGGTACAGTACACTAGAAGATATGTAACTTAGTGGTTAGAGTATTTGACTCATGAATATAAAGTCATGAGTTCGATTCTTGGTAGTCTAAAGTATCCTTAAGCAAAACACTTTATTTTACGTAGCTACAGTCCACTCAACTGACAAAAATGACCTGTAATTTAAAGGGACAGCCTTGTCACACAATCTCCCTGAGAATTACGTTAAAGGTACACGTGTCTGTGGAATGTTCAGAGGTGGTTAGGGCTGATCTTAATGACTTAGCGATTACGAAAGCGTGCGGAAACTACCGAACTCATTTACATCGTCTAGACCGAAGACGAAGGATCGCCCTCAACTATCTTTAAAAAATTTATATAGTGAGAGAAAAATAATTGTTTCTACTTTTGGCACAAGGCCAGCAATTACTCAGTATATTACTGGTACTTTATTTTATCGACCCCGTAAGGATGAAAGGCAAAGTTAACCTTTCACCCTTACGGGGTCGATAAAATAAAGTACCAGTAATGTACTGGGTATTTGCTGGCCTTGTGCCAAAAGTAGAAACAATTATTATTAGTTATTAACTAATATTATTTTGGTTCTTTCAGAAAGTTCAAGGAGCAACGCCGTACATGTTTTGGCCTTATCAGACCTTCTAAGCGAAGCATAAATTTTCGCGTAGTTGTCAAAAATTAGAAAATATATAAATATATGTAACCGAGTTGATGCTCGGTTTACCGTGCTTGCATGGGAATATAATTATATCAAATTGAATTCTAACATATCCAGTAAACAGAAGTGACTTAATAAGAATATGAAAGCATTGTGTTTAAAGATTTATACTGCTAACAGAAAAGACAATATTTCTAGAACAGTCTTCTAGAACAAATGGAGTGAAGCTACTTCTGTCTTCATATTATATTACTACTGTACTTAGTAAAGACAACTATTAACTACTATGTTCTTTTACATCTATTTCTGTTGTAAACCAAAGATGCTAATTATAATAAATTTTCTTGATCACCGAAGTAATTTATTCATTATTAATATGATTATCGATCAATCTAGCAAATATAATGTTTAAAAGCCAAATAGCCTCTATGAAAGATCGTCATATGTACAAAGAAGTGGACAGAAT
Source organism: Eledone cirrhosa (assembly GCA_964016885.1). NCBI lineage: Eukaryota > Metazoa > Mollusca > Cephalopoda > Octopoda > Eledonidae > Eledone > Eledone cirrhosa. The sequence goes on from OZ024756.1 coordinate 40,669,505, forward strand.
ATTAGGTAGGCTGGTAAATTCATGAAATAACTCAACAAAGACATCTGAAGTAGTTTGATATTTAATCCTTTTTACCGAACGACGAAAGAGAAAGCTGAACAAATTGACAATGGCAAAATTATAAATCCATTTACATCTAAAGACATTTCTTGTGATTAGAACAAATAAATTATTTTCAAGTTTAACATATATTTTAATTTCACGTTTTCCGTAATAATTACTTTGTTTGCATTAGTAATGTAGGTTTGAAACAAGCCGAGTCAACTTCAGCTAGAAATAGCAGCCAACTGTCTTAACATAGTAAAAGACATGTTGGATAATGTCGTTCTAGATAAACAAGATGGGATGGTCACGGCTGGAATGCCTCTGTTCATACGATTACTCGATCAGGATTTGACCTAGGGCTAAAACAACGACCGTTTAAAACAAGAATTGTTCAACTGACAGTCACCATCTAAATACTGTACATTACACGCTGATGTAATTTCTATATTATTTATTTAAAACTTAAAAATGCAACTCACCCCACTTTGTCTCTGCAGCTCAGCCATTCGTCGAGCACGAATTGCTTCTAATTCTGGATCAGCCATATCGACTCTAGCCTAAATTAGACGGAAAAAACAATTTTAACCACCTAAAATTTAATGGCAGAAATAACTAATAACCATGTGACACCTCTAGTTGGGAAAGTGAATACTTTTTTTTCTTCCATCCCAGAATCAATTTTAAAAATAAAACATTATTTTTTCTTTTCTTTCATATCATACCTTATTATTTTATTCAATTTTTTTTTCAAAGAAATTCCGTGCGTTCAAAAATAAATTCTATTTGAAGTGAATAACAAAAGGGAAGAGTAATTTATCACTCTCCAGATGTAGGTGAAGTTGGTGACTATGGCGTATTGTCGCCACAGTGAAAATGTCTTTAACGATGTTATTGACCATTTAGGATTGGCAATTTCTCAATTAAAAGGTACTTATATCTTTAACCATCTAGTTTATATATATATATATTGTTACGAATTTAAAATGCTGTTCGTCTGAACTTCTCTAAAACTAAAACTACATCTGTGGAGTCGATTATTCCGATGGAACATCAAGAGACTTAATATATTTATCAAATTATTTCCTTATTATTTTTTAGTCACATTCATTAGAAATCTTTCTAAATTTCTGCTTAACTGAGACAAGCCAAAACATATTTATTTACACAAATATATTTAATAGGATCTGTTTCTACATTTCCATAGACTCGGCGTTGATGTCCCCCCGCCCCAATATTTTGTTCGTTTTTTTTTGTGTTGTTCCTCTCTTTTTTATTTTTAGTCTATTAAATATAATTTATTTGTGTCGTGAGATTGTTGATCTTACACTCGTTAAACTCTAGGTTAGTGAAATAATTCCATTAAATGTTTAAGGATACTTTTGGTAACATCTTCCACAATATTGTTAGTACCATCTCAAACAAGTCATATCTTTACTAGTGTCACTACAATTTCTCACGATTTCATAGGAAATGATTAAAAGAAAAAGACCAATATGCTTTCATTATTGTGTACTACTAAGGGCGATGGATTGGCAGTATCGGTAGAGGGTCTTTGCAGCAAAGAGTTACGGCCCTTTATGATCTGAGTTCAAATCCCGCCGAGGTTAACTTTGCCTTTCATCCTTACGGGGTCGATAAAATAAAGTACCAGTAATACACTGGAATAATTGCTGGCCTTGTGCCAAGAGTAGAAACAATTATTGTGTACTACCGTTCGTTATTGCTTTTATTATTGAATTCTTTCGATCTGTGTCTGTAGTAGGAGATTGTATTTATTCTGCTTTCCCATTTCATGTTAATAAGGAATAATATCAGAGTAACTTGTTCTGACAGTCACTATATCCTACTCCACACAAAGAAAAACGTTTGGACATGTTTCAATGTTATTAGATCTCTTCAGTGAAGCAAATTTTATTGTTCTGTAGTAGTGGTAGTAGTAGTAGTAGTAAATGTACACTTATTGGTTTAAAAAATAAAAAAAGAATTGTTCAAGGAGTAACTTAGTCTTAGATGTTATCTACAAACACAGTCATTGATTCAAGCTATCATCTTCAGTATTACTGTATCTATATTTCCAACATTCTATGTTTCTTTTATTCCATTATTTTCAGATGGGGAATCAGATGAAAGAGTGGACAACTTTTTCGCTAAAGATGATTACTGGAACCAAATAAGTATAAATATTCTGGTTTTCTTTTTGAAAACGTTCAATTGTTTTGTTCTGTGAGTTGTGATGTCACTATATATAGTCTAGTAAATATATAGTGTGTATATATATATATTGTGTATATATGAGTTGTGATGTCACTGGTATCAAAATGTATTGACTTTTGTCTTTCCCTTGGACAACATTATATATAGTGTATATACAATGTATATAGTGTATATACAATATATAGTGTATATACAATGTATATATTGTGTATATACAATGTATATATTGTGTATATTTAGTGTGAGTTGTGATGTCACTGGTGCCAAGCTGTATCCACCTTTGTCTTTCCCTGGGACAACATATATATAATACATATACTGTGCCTATATATCATGAGTTGTGATGTCACTGGTGCCAAACTATACCAGCCTTTGTCTTTCCCTGGGACAACATATATATAATACATATACTGTGCCTATATATCATGAGTTGTGATGTCACTGGTGCCAAACTATACCAGCCTTTGTCTTTCCCTGGGACAACATATATATAATACATATACTGTGCCTATATATCATGAGTTGTGATGTCACTGGTGCCAAACTATACCAGCCTTTGTCTTTCCCTGGGACAACATATATATAATACATATACTGTGCCTATATATCATGAGTTGTGATGTCACTGGTGCCAAACTGTATCTGCCTTTGTCTTTCCCATTGACAACGTATATATAGTGTATATACTATATATATTGTGTGAGTTGTGATGTCACTGGTACATCAGCCTTTGTCTTACCCTTGGACTTGATGAGGTGTAAATTACCTTTTTTTCCTTTTCCAGTTAAGTCCTGGGGTTGATTTAATTAAAAGTCTTCCCCATTAAACCACCCCATCAACCCAACAGAAACAAAACTTTTGGCTTTGTGCTTCTTTTACTTGTAACAATTATTAAAGTTATAGCAATTATAATAATATCTCTTGTATCAATTGTTCAAGTTATAACAATTATTATGTCTCTTGTAACAATTGTTAAAGTTATGGCCATGGCTACTCTAGTGTTTTCATTTTACTTGTAAGTTTCTATAATTATTTCTGTTTATTTTTCCAGAAAACCTTAGTCTGTCACTTTCTCATGATGTAACTGTTATCTCAATGGCATTTTCTAAGACACCCTGTCCTACACCTGAAGTAAGTTACTTCTTTCTCCTGTATTCTACATGTCTCATAATATATAAGAAATTACATCTCTCTCTCTCATCATTTAACATCTGTTGTTTGATGCCATCATGGGTTAAATGGGCTGTCACATTATGAGACTAATCAAGTCAGGTGACCATATCTTGCTCATCCGGAACTGTTTCTGGCTTGGTTACTACAGCTGAATACCATTCCCAACACCAACCACATTTACCATGGCACCAAAACGATCATCTGACGGGGTGGACTGGGTGCTATTTTATCATATTGCACCAACACATTACAGGGTGGACTGGGTGCTATCTTTTTATCTATATCTTCTTTCTCTCAAGCTACAAGCTTATTTATTGAAATGTTTCTTATATATCATCTTCTTGTTGATTTTTCTGAATGCATTATTATTGATCTATATGGAAATGAATTCCGTTTTTACTGTCTCTTGTAGGCTGTTACAAAAATGCTAAGTAAATTAGAGATGACAGCTTTAACATTTGTTGCCACTTTCTATATGCTCCCCAAAATACAAGGTAATAAGATTTTATTTTTCTATTTAAGGGATTTGTGCTGGTACTGACATATTTTGGAGGTTTATTATCTTTGTTGTTCCGCAGACTGGGAGGAAACATTTTAACCCTTTAGTATTTAAACCGGCCATATAAGACCAGAACTCTCTAACTTCTTTCTGTTCAAACTGGCTGTAACCAGTCACTCATACTAATATTAAGGTATTATTCTCAAAATAAATATCATCAAAATCTCATAGATTTGATATTATGTAAGATAAAGCCTTTACTGAGAAAATACAAGAGTAAATAAAGAGTAATCATCATCAATGCTAAAGGGTTAAGGGTTAAACAGTAAATATATATAAACCAGATATTGGTAGGGTTCATTTTAAGGATTAAACTGTTTAACAGACCCATTCTTTAAAAAAAAAAAATGTTACATTATTTAACTAACCCCTGAATATCAATTAAATTTTTTCCTTAAATATTTTATTATTTTTATTTTCCAAATTAAAGGATTGTTGCTGAGAGATTGCTTTAGAAAGTCAACTATTGAACTAATTGAGAAAGTCAACACATTTATCAAATCCATCCAGACAGGTAGTGCCATGTAAGAACAACTAAATTTTGCCAGTCAACAATTCCTCTCTCCTTCTTTCTCTCCCTCTAGGTCTCCTGTCGGTTAGCTTTACCTGTAAAATCTATTCTGCAATTCTTCATTTAGACATTCTTCACAATTATTGACTTTTTTGCTCATAAAGTAATATTTATTATTTCTGTAACACTCTACAGCTGTCATAATCATCATCATTACATCCATTTTTCCATTCTTTGCATGGGTTGGACAGGTCCTTCTCAGCACAGCGTCTTCCCACTCGCTGAGCTGTATTGAGGAAAAAAATGTTCACTTTTGGAAGATGCAAAATTTCACATCATCATCATCATCATCATCACCACTAAATATCTATTTTCCACACTTGCATGAGTTAGATGAGTTGTCTGATTATGGGACAAGTGAGGCCAGGTCTTGCTTGGAACTGTTTCTGGCTTGGTTTCTATGGTTGGATGCCTTTCCTAATGCCAACCACATTACAGCGTGGACTGGGTGCTCGTTATCATGGCACCAAAACAACTATCTGATGAGATGGACTAGGTGCTTTTTGTCATGTCACCAGCACTATCGCCATACAGAGTGGACTCGGTGCTTTTTGTTGTGTCACTAGCATGACCACTTTTTTTTACTGTTCTGTATTATCATGATGTTGATGTAATATATTTCTAGAACCTTTTTTTTTATTCAGTATTGTAAAAACAATTTACTTTTATATTTGCAGTTCTCCTGAAATGCTGTACAAAACTGGGATAGTATGGGAGCACTCTGACTTCTTCAGTACTCAACCAAAAGGTAAATATCTAATAAGGCTTGAAATGGTTTAGTTTACTGTTTAAATAAATATGTCATCATATCCTTGGATTGACCACACTACAAGATGTCTCATTCGGTCTCTCTCTGCCTATCCCTACTCCCATGCTCAGACTCAGAATGTTTTGTTTCCCCACAGATAACAAACAAGCTGTGGTAGATATAATGGTTGTATCAATGGGTCTTATTAATGATGCTTTACAAGAACTGGAACAGGTAAACGACAATTTTCTACCGTATCATAGATTCTGTTCTAAAGACATTTGTCTCCTTTACTAACAATAGCTGGAATCATCCCTGCAAACACACTCCTTACTCTTAAATAAGCTGGAAACACCCACCTCTACTAAAAAGAATCTATAATTTAATTTTATGTATATTTAAGAAAATATAATTAACTTATTTTTTAACTATTTGACTTTACTGACATCACTAAGGCCTTTTCATAGTAAACTGCTCTGAATGCAAAATTGTTCATTTAAGCATTTTTATTCTTAAATTAAATCCTTTTATTGTGATTTTATTTTAGAAAATATTTTAAGTATTCTTTTAAACACAAGTGTACTAATGAAATATTTAGTTATTTTATTAAATTCCTCTAAATGTTTGGCAGAAATATGATAACAAAAGGGTTAAACACATTGAGTGTATTTCATTAGAAATATGGTAACAAAAGGGTTAAACACATATTGAGTGTATTTCATTAGAAATATGGTAATGAAAGGGTTATATGGTCGTGATTATCATACCATCTCATTCTCTTCTCTTTTAAGACACATGTATTGTTTGTATTTCCAGTGTGTAATTGAAAATGGTCAGTTTGATGATATTGAGGATATCATCAGTGGTGACAATTGTAATGCAGATGAATGGAGTGAAGAAGACAAGGTCCTGCTTGCACCTAGTCAAGGTCTTGTTAAGGTTGCTAATTATGTGCTCAAGAAAGCAGTTAAAGCCACCGTTAAAAATGGTAAATGTGACACTGTCAAACAGATTAGTCAATTTGATGACCTGGCAGATCATGTGAAGAAGTTGAGTCCTGCAGTTGACCAATTAGGTATTGCTCTATATCCACCAATGGGACACAGGTTCGTCCGAGCTTATGTAAGTATTATTGTTTATTAATTTTGTAGTGTTTGTATGAGCATGTGTATTATATATATAGATATATATATTGGTGTGCTACACTGCAGAAGACCCAACCTCCCATGTCTACAGGATGAAAAAAAATGTAGAAGACAGTCTTTACAAGGCTATAATTAACACAACACACACTAATTACAAGGCTATAATTAACACAACACACACTAATTACAAGGCTATAATTAACACAACACACACTAATTACAAGGCTATAATTAACACAACACACACTAATTACAAGGCTATAATTAACACAACACACACTAATTACAAGGCTATAATTAACACAACACACACTAATTACAAGGCTATAATTACCATAACATACACTAATCACAAACAAAAATAAAATGCTATCGCTAATGATTAAATGTTAAATATATTTCTTTTTAATTCTTATTTCAGTCTCAACACTTGGCTGAAATTTTGAGGAACCTTTTAAGCTGTCTCAAGTAAGTTGTTGGTTTATATTTACTTTTAGGGATCTTATGTATGTTTATATTTACTATTATGTATCTTATGTATGTTTATATTTACTATGTATGTTTCACTTTTTCTGTGTGTAGCTTGATTTTTAAAATAGACACACTGTATTCCTGCGTGTTGTAAGAAGCAACTAAATTGGTTGGCATCAACACCTCTTGACCTAATCTATACTTTATTGATAACACCTCCTGGACTAGTCTATATTTACTGAAGGTGAATCAATGTAAGGCATGTTCTTGAAGATGTAATTATGTCAACTAATTCCCTCCAAATCCTTGATTATTTTCCAAATTATTTGAAAAGATTTCATCAGAAATATGGTAACAAAAGAGTTAATTTATTGTGGAAAGTTATTAAAATCTCTAATAAACTGTGTTGCAGGTCATCTCATGTAACTGGTGAAGATGATGAACAATGGTTGGAATTCTTGTTGAAAGGTGTTGAACATAACACTGAAATAATATATGGCCTCACTCAGTGACTCTTTTAAAATTTTATTGTATATACACTTCTGAAGAATTGTAAATAAAGCCTTTTATAAAGTGAACACTTTTAGTTTGTCTTTTTTTTTTTTTTTTACAATAAATTCAGTTTTATATGTGACTATCATGTATATTTAATATGTAAATATTTTATGTGTCTATCATCATTTTACGTCCGCTTTTCCCTGCTTGCAAGGGTGGAACGGGTCCTATTCAACACAGCATCTCTCCACCTTTCGCAATCTAAGGTCTGCTCTCACCACCTCCGCCCATGTTTTTCGTGGTCTTCCCCTATTATACATACACAGGGTGTCCCAAAAATATATACACACTTCAACAGCATTCCAATAAATATATGTATACATTTTTAAGGGACACCCTGTATATATATATAGAGAGAAAGAGAGTGTAAAATGTAACACAAGCTTTAGTATAAAATTACAACTGTAGACAAGATGAGAATTTTAAAAAGTTTATTGGAAAAAAAAAAAAAACACCCATGCTTTGATAAAAATAAGTATTTTTACAAAATCTCAACAGAGCATGTTTTGTACTTTTTTATCACAAAAAAAAAATCTCATTAAGACTGAACTTTGCAAAGGTTAATTTTTCGTTTTTTTCCTAACTTAAATACTCTAACTTTTAATAGTTTTCTTACATCAAACGTATTTTATTATGTGTGTGTTGAAACAACTTATAGAATATAAGAGAATTATTTCCCTTGATCTAATGGACACTGAATGATGATGCTTCACTGATGAGGTCTAATAATACTGAAACATGTCCAGTATTGTCACTGTATCTGTACAATTATTAACTATTAATTAATTGGAACTTGAGTGAATCAGCTCATTGCCCCTCCCTTTTAGTTTGATAGGAATGTAGTGTTTATTAGTTCAATATATTGTGTTTATCAAATTAAAGATATTAGCCCTTACTAATTCATTATGATGGTTGACTTGGTAGAGACATTAGAATATTGGGAGTTTGTTCTTGGTCCCTGAACATTTGCTGTTTGTTCCTGGTCCTCGAGTTCTGAGTTCAAGTCTCACATTGCCTTTTATCTTTCTGGTGCAGCCCTTTCTCTCCCATTTGTCACATCTTCGATGTATAGTGAGTGAGCCACTCTCTCTCTCTCTCTCTCTCTCTCTATATATATATATATATATATATAGAAGTAGTTCCACAACAGTTAATACACCATTATCGAGAACAATTTATTTCACCCGAAACAGATCAGTGAAACAAATTGTTCTGGGTAATGGTATTTTAACTTGTGGAACTACTTCTACCAAACACCCCCCCATGGACTGAGTGCTCTACTACTACAGATATAACCCACCAGCGGTAAGTGGCTGACTCACTACAGCCCCCCCCCCCCCCCCATTTTCTTATAGTCATTATCTTTCTATTTTTTTTCTTCAATCTCTCTCTTATTCTGTATTCCAACGAGGGATTAATGTCCGAAACATTAAGACTCTTTTCCTATTATATCAAGTGGTAAACTAATATACTACACCATCGTATTTTATTGCTCTTTTGTGTTATTTTTCCTTGTTGAACTTTCTTATATATATATATGTATATATATATATATATATTCCACGCTAGCATGGATTCAAAGATTGTCCCATTGTGAAACAAGTCAGATCAGGTGACCATGTCTTGCTCATTCAGCTCTTTTATGCTTCTTCATCTAGTACTTCATTAATTTTAACATTTTTATAATTCTGAATATTTTCTAGTTTTTTTCTTTGGGTTTGTCTCTCGACCTGAGATGATAGAACATCCAGATATTGTGAATGTGGATATGAAACTATTTCTACGCATCTTTCTTTTCAGTAGTTATGGCTTCGGGTTCTTGTGCGAGGTACCAGTATAGGAATAGGTACACGGCAGCAATTATAATTAGAAATGACACCACAACCAGTATCACATCCTGCAATGAAAAGATAGCAATATTAACCACAATAATACACAAAATAAAGTTATAAAAAGAGGGTCTTAAACAACTTAAGGCTGTTTTTACAGGAGTACTTAACCACAGTAATACAGCTAGACACCCTTCCTATCACCAATACTAGGTTTACTACAGCTAGACACCCTTCCTATCACCAACACTAGGTTTACTACAGCTAGACACCCTTCCTATCACCAGCACTAGGTTTACTACAGTTGGATACCCTTCCTATCACCAATACTAGGTTTACTACAGCTAGATACCCTTCCTACCACCAACACTAGGTTTACTACAGCTAGACACCCTTCCTATCACCAGCACTAGGTTTACTACAGCTAGATACCCTTCCTACCACCAACACTAGGTTTACTACAGCTAGATACCCTTCCTATCACCAACACTAGGTTTACTACAGCTAGACACCCTTCCTATCACCAGCACTAGGTTTACTACAGTTGGATACCCTTCCTATCACCAATACTAGGTTTACTACAGCTAGATACCCTTCCTATCACCAACACTAGGTTTACTACAGCTAGACACGCTTCCTATCACCAACACTAGGTTTACTACAGCTAGACACCCTTCCTATCACCAACACTAGGTTTACTAGTTGGATACCCTTCCTATCACCAATACTAGGTTTACTACAGCTAAATACCCTTCCTATCACCAACACTAGGTTTACTACAGCTAAATACCCTTCCTATCACCAATACTAGGTTTACCACAGCTAAATACCCTTCCTATCACCAATACTAGGTTTACCACAGCTAAATACCCTTCCTATCACCAATACTAGGTTTACCACAGCTAAATACCCTTCCTATCACCAACACTAGGTTTACTACAGCTAGACACCCTTCCTATCACCAACACTAGGTTTACTAGTTGGATACCCTTCCTATCACCAATACTAGGTTTACTACAGCTAAATACCCTTCCTATCACCAACACTAGGTTTACCACAGCTAAATACCCTTCCTATCACCAACACTAGGTTTACTACAGCTAGACACCCTTCCTATCACCAACACTAGGTTTACTAGTTGGATACCCTTCCTATCACCAATACTAGGTTTACTACAGCTAAATACCCTTCCTATCACCAACACTAGGTTTACCACAGCTAAATACCCTTCCTATCACCAACACTAGGTTTACTACAGCTACATACCCTTCCTATCACCAACACTAGGTTTACCACAGCTAAACACCCTTCCTATCACCAATACTAGGTTTACCACAGCTAAATACCCTTCCTATCACCAACACTAGGTTTACTACAGCTACATACCCTTCCTATCACCAACACTAGGTTTACCACAGCTAAATACCCTTCCTATCACCAACACTAGGTTTACCACAGCTAAACACCCTTCCTATCACCAATACTAGGTTTACTACAGCTAGATACCCTTCCTATCACCAACACTAGGTTTACTACAGCTAAATACCCTTCCTATCACCAATACTAGGTTTACTACAGCTAAATACCCTTCCTATCACCAACACTAGGTTTACCACAGCTAAACACCCTTCCTATCACCAATACTAGGTTTACTACAGCTAGATACCCTTCCTATCACCAACACTAGGTTTACTACAGCTAAATACCCTTCCTATCACCAATACTAGGTTTACTACAGCTAAATACCCTTCCTATCACCAATACTAGGTTTACTACAGCTAAATACCCTTCCTATCACCAACACTAGGTTTACTACAGCTAGACACCCTTCCTATCACCAACACTAGGTTTACTACAGCTAAATACCCTTCCTATCACCAACACTAGGTTTACTACAGCTAAATACCCTTCCTATCACCAACACTAGGTTTACTACAGCTAAATACCCTTCCTATCACCAACACTAGGTTTACTACAGCTAGATACCCTTCCTATCACCAACACTAGGTTTACTACAGCTAAATACCCTTCCTATCACCAACACTAGGTTTACTACAGCTAAATACCCTTCCTATCACCAACACTAGGTTTACTACAGCTAGATACCCTTCCTATCACCAACACTAGGTTTACTACAGCTAAATACCCTTCCTATCACCAACACTAGGTTTACTACAGCTAAATATCCTTCCTATCACCAACACTAGGTTTACTACAGCTAGATACCCTTCCTATCACCAACACTAGGTTTACTACAGCTAGATACCCTTCCTATCACCAACACTAGGTTTACTACAGCTAGATACCCTTCCTATCACCAACACTAGGTTTACTACAGTTGGATACCCTTCCTATCACCAATACTAGGTTTACTACAGCTAAATACCCTTCCTATCACCAACACTAGGTTTACTACAGCTAGATACCCTTCCTATCACCAACACTAGGTTTACTACAGCTAGATACCCTTCCTATCACCAACACTAGGTTTACTACAGTTGGATACCCTTCCTATCACTAATACTAGGTTTACTACAGCTAAATACCCTTCCTATCACCAACACTAGGTTTACTACAGCTAGATACCCTTCCTATCACCAACACTAGGTTTACTACAGCTAAATACCCTTCCTATCACCAACAGTAGGTTTACTACAGTTGGATACCCTTCCTATCACCAATCACTTTATACTGCAAAACAAAAAGCCCCTCTTTACAAAAAAGAGGGAAAAAACCTGATAGAAACATCTTACTGTAATAAACCTGGTCAGATTTTACAGGCATAACCAACTGACAGAAGACCTAGAGCAAGATGGTTGGATAACATCCATAAGCTTGGCTGGTCTCACTTGGGGAAGTGGTTGCTTCTTAGAAGACCTGCCAGAAGGAGTGTTTGAGGACTCTGACACCCCTACCCCCTGACACTCAGGAATAAGTGGGCAAAGAAGAAAAATGTCTTACTGTAATAAACCTAATATAAATGTCTTAATGTAATAAACCAAATAAAAATGTCTTACTGTAATAAACCTAATATAAATATCTTACTGTAATAAACCTAATATAAAAATATCTTACTGTAATAAACCTAATATAAAAATGTCTTACTGTAATAAACCTAATATAAATATCTTACTGTAATAAACCTAATATAAAAATATCTTACTGTAATAAACCTAATATAAAAATATCTTACTGTAATAAACCTAATATAAAAATGTCTTACTGTAATAAACCTAATATAAATATCTTACTGTAATAAACCTAATATAAAAATATCTTACTGTAATAAACCTAATATAAAAATATCTTACTGTAATAAACCGAATATATCTTACTGTAATAAACTTAATATAAAAATATCTTACTGTAATAAACCTAATATAAATATCTTACTGTAATAAACCTAATATAAAAATATCTTACTGTAATAAACCTAATATAAATATCTTACTGTAATAAACTTAATATAAATGTCTTACTGTAATAAACCTAATATAAAAATATCTTACTGTAATAAACTCAATATAAATGTCTTACTGTAATAAACCTAATATAAATATCTTACTGTAATAAACCTAATATAAAAATATCTTACTGTAATAAACCTAATATAAATATCTTACTGTAATAAACTTAATATAAAAATATCTTACTGTAATAAACCTAATAAAAATATCTTACTGTAATAAACCTAATATAAAAATATCTTACTGTAATAAACTTAATATAAATGTCTTACTGTAATAAACTTAATATAAATGTCTTACTGTAATAAACCTAATATAAATGTCTTACTGTAATTGGCATCGAAGATTTCTTTAAATCAGCCTTTTTTTTTACTTCTTTGTTATCTTTTTTGGCTTTTTTCAAATTTTCTTTACCTGAAAAAACAATAAAAAGACTTCTGTTAGAATTACTGTGGTACTAGTAAAGACTTCTGTTAGAATTACTGTGGTACTAGTAAAGACTAATGTTAGAATTATTTACCAATTTGTTTTCGGTGTTGTTCTCCAGATGAAAGGTGACTTGCTTGTGCATCTTTTTTTGCCATATTTTCTTGTTCTGAGAACAATTTCCAGTCAATATCTTTGGTAAATATACAAAATTCTGCAATGGAAGAACAATAGATGTACAAAATATTTGACCTTTGAAATGGTGACCTCTTCCAATAATTAGGCCACAATATCCAAAGATTCTTAACAACTTTTCTCTTTGTATTGTGAAAGATAAACCTGTATTTTGAAGATGCTGGGAGCATTTGAAATTGTGAGAGTCCCAAATGCAGAATATAACTGTAATGACAGCTGATCACTATAAATAATTGTTTCTACTTTAGGCACAGGGCCAGCAATTACCCAGTGCATTACTGGTACTTTATTTTATCGACCCCGTAAGGATGAAAGGCAAAGTCAACCTCGGCGGGATTTGAACTCAGATCATAAAGGGACGTAACTATGCTGGAAAGCATGGCGTCCGACCCTCTACCGATACTGCCAATCCACCGCCCTATAAATAATAGTTGAGATAAATTGAGCAAATTACTCTTAGAGGTGGAAAAATGTGGACACAGCTGCCCCACCTGCTAATACAAAGAGCACCCAGTTCACACTGTGCCAGGATAAAAGGTACCTGGTCCATGGTAGCATTAGGAAGGGCATCCAGCTGTAGAAACCAGGCCAGAAACAGTTCTGTATGAAGAAGACTCAATCATCTGATCTGACGTCTCTCACAACGGGACAACTTGTCTAACCCATGCTAGCATGGAAAAAAATGGACGTTTAACGGTGATGATAATGATACATATTTTATTATCATTATTTATTACTACCAAGGGCAGTGGATTGGCAGAGCGGCAGATGACATGCTCTGCAGCGTATAGTTACGGCCCTTTATGTTTTGAGCTCGAATCCTGCCAACGTTAGCTTTGCCTTTCATCCTTACAGGGTTCATAAAGTACCACTAATGCACAGGTGTCAATTGAATTGACTTTCCCTGATTCCCACCAAATTGCTGGCATTGTGCTTAAATTAGACACCATTATATTACAGGTACTTGGTTAATTGATCATCACCATAATCACTATCATCATCACCATCACTATCATCGTTTTTCATCTATGACGGCTTATGAGACGCACATTTATTTCTTCTAAAAAATGTTCCAGAAAATCACCCTGCGTCTTATAAGGTCAAAGGTCAGTTTGGGTTACTGCTGCTGTGGCCCTTAAGTTAAACCGCAAATAGAGGTGCGTCTTATAAGCCATCAAATACGGTATTAAAAAAAAAACAGGGATGTGACATTTGTAATATCAAAATAAACGAATTAAACTCAACTCTTCATACTTTTGCGGTCTTGTCCACGGGGCGCAGCCACAACACAGCCGCGACCTAGTCCTAGAGCCCATCTACTGCCCTCATCCCATTCCCATTCCCATTCTTCTGTGACCCTAGAAGAGCCTTTGCCTTCCGTTCGTTTTCAGTTTTTAAATATCTGTAGTGTTGTTGTTAATTGAAATAGATTTGTTTACGATTTTTATGATAAAAATAAAAGTAACTGATTTTGTTAAAAGTATTGGTCTAATAAAGAAACGGAGAATATTTAACAAAACATAACAAACCTTCGTTGATATATTTAAAGTAAAAGAGAACCAAATGTTTGTGCTGTAAACCGTCTTAGGTTTAATGTAGCTACGTGACTCTTAGTTTTTTCTCAAACTCTGTTGGGGTGGCAAACTTCTCACAGTGTGGATAGACAACTGGTTTTGGTACGTGGCTCTTTTCTATCGACCACTCATTTTTTGGAACCAAAAGCCACGTGTATCTTAACTTTTGTACAAGAACCTGCATATATGTGTGGGTTTTGTGTATGTCTGTGCATGTATATGGTTGTGGTGTGTGTGTATATGTGTAGCTGTGTGCGTGCGACTGTGTGGTTGTGTGTATGTATGCGTGGATATGTGTTGTGTGTGCAGAGTGGGATTTACGTATAAGCTAAACAAGCTAATGCCTAGGCCCCCACTTTCTTGAGGCCCCGAAAAAATTGAAAAAAAAACGGTGTACATTTCCAAAATATAAGATAAAAAAGAACTAAAATAATGCAATAGTTTTAAACATTTTTCTGCTTTAATATTGAACGTTTTGCAGTTTTTATAACATATAAAGGGCCCCATTATCTCAAATAGCTTAGGGCCTCATCAAATCTAAATCCGGCCCTGTGTGTGTGTCAGTTCTCCAAATACGAAGCACTGTAAATTTATATTGAAAGTGTTAAATAAAAATAAATAAAGTATCGGTTTAAAATAAGCTGAGAAAAGAAACATCGAGCAAATCTTTAAGGGACTCCGCGCATTATATTTATAAGGTTCCTAGCAATAATTTATTGTATTTATTATTTGTGTTTATATTTTCATTCTGTAAAAATTATTCATTAAGAATATGAAAGTGGAAAGATTGGTTGCAGATAAAAACCGAACGATAAAAATTGATAAACGCTAGAAATAGCGGTCAAATTTTCATCAAAGCACACCTTGCACATATAAATAAAAGATACACTGGATAGTGTCGTCCCTTATATACAAAAAGACGAGAGGGTCACGACTGGAACGTCTTTGATCATAGATTAGCTCGATCGTGGAACACCTGAGAGATGGAGGCTGTAGATTAGCTTGACCTGCTAAAAATAACTACCAAATATTCATAAAATTAAACCATTTCGTATTTAGAAAAACAAAATGCAAGATACACTTTATAATGTAATCCTAGATGCATTGAATATTAAGAAAAGACGGGATGGTCACGGTTGAAACGGTTTTGATCGCACGCCTGGGCTCGAATCAAGGCTGATCTTTTGCTAAGAACCGGTTCTCGGGATTTTGTTCAGAGTAGGAGAAGCATAATTCTGCGATGTTTATCGCACAGGAAATAATACAACAATATTTCTTTTTGAGATTGAGTAAATATTTTAAATATAATTTCTAATCAAACTCTTTACAAGCTTCATAAAGAAAAATGTATTTGATGAAACTCGCTCCACTGATATCTTTACTCTCTCTCTCTCTCTCTCTATATATATATATATATTTATAACGAAAAAGTTGTGGTAAGGAACCAGATGGACCATAACGTACCAGAGTACTCAATACTTACGGTAGTAGAATGGGTAATAGGAAAATGTATGACCTCGACGGCAGAGCTCAAGAAATAGCCGTCGTAACGGCTTGAGCTCTGCCGTCGGGGTCATACATTTTCCTATATATATATATATATATACATCTTCCACATCAAACCCCAAAGGGTTTACAACACAATAGAAAAATATAAAGCGCTTTCAAATATAAGGCAAATCTTTTAACCGTTTCGTTACCACATTTCTAATAAAAGGACACCGCCTATAAATTTCAAATAATCGAAAATTTGGAGGGACTTAAAGATAAAAATACAAAACTTTTTTTTATTAATCTAATGTTTAGAACATAATTTAACAAAGGTTCTAATATAAAATTATGTAGGAAGCTTTTGGTTTAGATAAATATAAACATTTAAAAAGAAATGGTTTTCTATTGTAGAACCAGGGGCGGTTTCGGGCGGTTTGACATCAAAAGGGTTAAGAAAATAAGCATTTGCCACGTATATTGAATATATAAATAAATTATTGAGCTTTAGATATAGGCATAGAGTGATTAATAGTGTTTAAAAATCAAGGACTACAACATTCATTAAAAAAAAGCAGGGAAGATATAGTTTATATGCAAATACTTGCGATTAATAAACCGTATAATTACCTTTCTTTTAAAAAAATTAATTGTTAAGTAGATCAAAGCTCAAAAAAATATAAGTGAAGGGAAACTACTCTGATAGTTTTGAAAGAAGAAGACAGAGAAGTGACAATATGTGAGTGTCACGTAAGCCAGAGACTTTGTAAGGTTATTTTAACAGCAGAGAAATAAACACACAATTTATATTGATTTCTAATTAAGGCACAAAACCAGCAAATTTAAGGGATGAGCAAAGCTGATTATATCAGCCTAGTACTTGACTGGTACTTTATGTTATTGACTCCCGTAAGAATGAAAGGCAAAGTTGACCTCGGTGGAACTGAGAATGTAACCAGCACGATATAAAACATGAAATATATCTATTGGACATCATACAATAATTGTTTCTACATTTGGTACAAAGACAACAATTTGAAGGGAAGGGGAACGTCGATTATATCGACTTCAATGTGTTATTAGTGCTTTTTATTTCATTTTATCCATGTGAAGATGAAAAGCAAAGCTAACCTCGGCGGGGTTTGAACTCTCTAAAATGTAAAACAAATGCAAAGGTTTCAGAAATTTAATTTATTATGTTTATATTTCTATGTAGGGCGGTGAAGTGGCAGTATCAATAGAACGTTGGACAATATGTTTAGCGGTATTTATTTAAGACTTTCTACTTTCTGAGTTCCAATCCCGCGGAAATCAATTTTGCCTTTTATCCTTTTCTAGAGTCGATGTATAGGCGGTGAATTAGTAGAATCGTTAAAACGTTGGTTGGAATACTTTACAGTATTCGTATCAGCTCGCTGCGCTTTCTCAGTTCAAACCCCGCTGAGATTAACTTTAATTTTCACCCATCGATATCGATAACAAAAAAAGTACCAGTCTAGTATTGAATCGATTCTTCCTCGTATTCTCTCTTATCACCCTCTTACTTTCTTTGGAAGAAATCGTCGGTGTTCAGACTTAGAGAGCAGATATGCTCTGTCAGTGTTTTAAACAATCTCAAAAAATGCTGTATGGCGCCTCTTCAACTTACGAGTATCTACACTCACACACACACACACATATATATATATATATATATATGTGTGTAGAGAGAGAATCGACGTAATCCTTATTCCACAAATTGTTGGCCTTGTGTCTAAATTAGAAATCATTTTATATTTATTTCAGTATACTACAGTACTTCCACACCCTCACAACATTTTGTCTGACACGCTGTGGAAAAAACAACAACGACAACAATAACAGATAAATAAATTTTGAACATTTTTTTTTAAAGGGGAAACATTGAATGAGAGTGGAAGAGAGAGAGAGTGTGTAATATTTGTAGTAAACACGCACCTGAGGTATCTATGACAACAAATCCATGAGATGTTGGGTGAAATCCTAGAGTTACGGAACTTTATTCTAAATCTTCTGTCATTATAAGTGGATACGAAAAACTGCGGCGATGGCCGAGTAAGTGAATTATATTTTGTTTAATATTTTTTTAAAATATCATCTTCATACATATACACACATTTATATACATCTACTGTGTTTTTTTATTATCTGGAAAATTCTTATTATGGCCTTTATATATATTTGTTTGTTTCTGTTATTTTTTGCCTTGTGTTTATAAAGATAGAAAAGCAAAGTCCGTAACCCAATTAAGTTGAGGCAGTGTTTAATATATCTGGGTGTTGTATTTTCAAAACATCATATATATATATATATGTGTGTGGATTTGTGTATATTCACTTTAATTATATATAATTGAAAAATATAAGAAAAACTTAAATATGTTATTTTGTTTCATATAATTTATACATTAAAAGAAAAAAAAGGATTTTGATAATAAAATTTAACAAAATGCTATCCTTCACAAACATTAGAGTACTTGTCGACATACACACACACACATATATATATGAGCATGTATGTATATATATAATTATTTTTAGATGAAATTACAATGTTAAACATTTTCTATTAACATTCCTCGAGTCTCTTGTGTTTCCCAGCAGAGGGCCAACCTCGTTAACATGGCCGTCATTTCACAATATTCCATCTATTCTCTCTCCTAAGACATTGAGTTTTTGTGGGGGAAGAAAGAACAAAACAAAACAAAAGCCTCTGACGGTTTATAAATGTCCTTCATACTCCTTCTCCAACATTAATCTGTGGGTGAATTTGATATGAAGCGACTAGAGCTGACGAACAATAAGTCCATGAAATAATTAGCACTGCTTACAGAGATTATATGTTCCTGCTTGTGGTAACTTCCACAATTAGGTGTAGAACAGGTGTACCGAATCAGGGAAACCTTTTATCTATGAGTATACGATAGGCAACCTTTCATAGTACAGTCGTAAACTATATGTACACATATATGTTCGCAGGTGAATCTCCAGGGTAACAAGACCCACTACTTAGTCATATATATATATATATATATATATATATATATCGTAGCTTGAATTTGTGATTGTAATCAATAAAGAAAAATACATAGAGTTAAATATATGATATAAAACACATGGCAAACTGGTATATAGCTGATGTTGTTGCTTCATTCGTCAGTCAAAATGGAAAGTGCCTAGGGAGGTATATTCCATGTTATATATATATATATAGTTTTGCGAGGTTTTTGATATGAAATCGTGTGTCGAAACAAATATTGTTATACTTGGGGAGGGTCATATTTGTGTAATAATTTCTGTTATTAATTCTGGCAATATTACACAAATATGACCCTCCCCAAGTATAACAATATATATATATATATATATACACACACAAAGATTAATTAGTAGAGGATCCAGTTTATTATGAGGAGACAAGAGCATTAACAGCTAGATGTGTTGTTACTATCAACAATTATGTAGAGCAAACAACCCGAGTAATAAATGACTTAATTCCATCTATAACTTCGGTTTTTTGTTCAACACACACCACATATATATATATATATGTATATATATATATATAAGTATGTGTTAGTTAAGTGTATAACTACAGTTATAAGCGGTGCGCCGTCGAAGCACTCGATACTGTTACGTGATCCGTCTCGTGTTTGGTTGTATTCCAAAGTTAAGGCGGCTTTAGTGTGCAGTGTGTAAATAAATTACTTTATATATTTATGTATATAATATCAATAATTGATACTTTCCTACTCTTTATTATTTATATTATTAACACTCTGCTTCGTAAGGATACCGACGACTGTGTAATACCAATGTAGAGAATCACATCGACAACCGGATCCACATTGGCATTGTGTGCTCAAACTGGTGAACCAATAGTAACTAAACGTTACATGCCAGTGCACTATATATATATATATGCACACACACACATATTTCATGCTTACATGGGTTAGGTAGGTTGTCATATACTGTGGCTAGGCCGACCTGGTGACCAAATCTTGCCCGTAGGCTTCATTTTGGGTTTAGTTCTCTAGGGTAGGATGCCAATCATATTGCCGAATCTACTGGGTATTTCTTTAACTATATGCCCTTCTTAGCACCAACCCCTTTACGGTGTGTACTGGGAACAGTTTCTACAGTTGGATGCCCTTCCTAACATCAGGCACTTTACATGCCAAAACTGGAACGTATCTAAGTGAAATGTGGCCCCTTGTCTGTATAGAAAAACATTAATTAGCTCTGATTAAGTCCTGACTTGTCGATGACAACTTATCCAGTCTATGCGAGCATGAGAAGATCGATGATAATCAGATTCAGTTTCAAATAAAGTTTAAATTCCTGTTAGAATTAGTTTCTCATCCAGTGTTAAATCTATTCAGAACTGATACTTGAAGATGTGAAAAATATACACAGACTAACTTCATTGCATAATGATTTCTCATAGAGTAATTTGTTTAAAGTAATAAAGAAAGGATTTGTGGGAAGTTGAAGCAAAACTGAATTGTTAATACAATTTACTGAAGTCTTCTTGCTGGTGTTGCCAACTTCACAACACTGTTAATTGTCAGTCATTGCTCTAGATCTAATAGTCTAACCCTTTAGTATTTACATTACTCTGTATTTACGATTATATTTCCATGGTAAACACTTTATTCCACATAATTATCTCACATACAAGATTTTGAGAATAATACCTTAAAGTCGGTATGAGAGGTCAGTTACAGCCGGTTTGAACAGAAATAGATGAGAGAATTCCAGCCAGATATTGTCAGTTTAAATACTAAAGTACTAATGGAGTGAGAATAAGATAGTATAAAATCTAGGTTTACATGTGGTGTGTCTAGGGCTAAATCAGCTCAGTAGTGGCAGTGAGTTGGCTGAGTCATTAGAACATCTGATATAATGTTTTGTGGTATTTGTTCCGGTTCTCTGCACTCTTTGAGTTCAAATCTCACCAAAATCAACCTTGCCTTTCATCCTATTATGAGACCAGTGCAGGGGTTGATTCTTCCTCTTTATTTCTTTCTCACTTCCACCCTATCTCCTTCTTTAGCAGAAATCTGCTGTGTTCAAACCTGAAGAGATGGGCTCTACCAGGTTTAAAATACTCAAGAAACTCTATATGTCACCACAGCACTCCTATGACTCCACCAGGAATCACTGAACCCTGTATGTCACTACAGAACCTCTATAACTCCACCAGAAATCACTGGTCCCTAAATACACACCATTGTTGACGACAAGCATTCTATTTAAAAACAAACAAAAAAAAAGATTGATGGATATGATGGAATGATGATTCCTTGTAATTCCCTTTGTTTGATTTGTACCTGAAACAACAAATTTGTTGATTCTATTTAGATGTGTCAATGTTACAAATGCCAACACTGGAGCTTTGAAATTGTTGAATTAGTGACATAGAGATTTAAAGGATTATGTGATTGTACATTTATAATCCTATTATGTTAGTGACTATATATTTAGTTTTATCATCATCACCACCATCATTATTACATGTTGTTACTGCATTAACGAGCACAGCTCTGTGTGTCTTGGATATGTGCAGTGTTATTTTTGGTGGTTTCTATTGTATTGAGTACTCATTATAATGTGTATGCAGTACCCAGTAGTGCTATTTTCTGTATGCTGTATATTTGAAAGTCCTGTAGTTTTGGTTATGTATCTGTGTGTTTTTTATCACCTATTATCAAAGGGTTTCTATCTCCAGATCTTTATATTTGTATAATATCACTTTACAGGGTGGACTGGGTGTGTTTTAGGGTGTCATTCTGTAAATCTAACTTGCGTGTGATATGTTGATGTTTAGTTAGGCTGAAAGATCACCAAGTACACATCAGTAAGTCACAATAGGTTTAGAAGATTAATACAACAAACATTACTGTTTCAGTGTGGACATGAAAGGAGATTAACTGTCTTATATAAAGATGTCAGTCTTGTGTTGTAACATTAATGAAACATGAAGGTTGACCGTACCCTTGATCTATGGCCATAGATATAAATCAAGGGTAAGGTCAACCAACAGTTTTGTAGTTAAATACACTTCCTGGGGCCATTACTTCCACCACATGGTATTAGACTCCATTTCTTCATTAGAAATGTGGTAGATACATTTTTGCTTTTATTCCATTTTCTTGTTTATTGTAGAATTCCTGACAGAAAAAACAAAGACGCACAGCTTCGAGCTATGATAAACCAGCAACTGATGGAGAGTGGTGAAAGAGAAAGGTGAGTATATTGATGGCCATACTGGAGCACCTTTTACTTTTTAACTGGTTTCTGTCATTGAACTATGTGCTTTTTGTTGTGGTACCAGCTCTATCACCTTACAAGGTGGACTGGGTACTTTTTGTTGTGGCACCAATATTATGCAAACATGGAAAACAGACATTAAACAATGATGATGATTGATTGAAAGTAATTTAATTTTGTTGTCTCTTCTCTTTTCTTAATTTTAGATTAAAGGAGTTATTAAGAACTCGATTAATTGAATGTGGATGGAGGGACCAATTGAAAGCACATTGTAAAGGTATGTATTGTACTTTTGACATTCTGCCCATATAATTATAGTCTATATATAATTAGTATGGTCTTGTAATTCCTGAAGGAATTGTAGGGGGTGCCATATTGACAAACATAATAATGTTTCCTAAATTTTAATCAAGCAGCATTGGTCAGCCGAAAGTTAGTTAAAGTTTCATGCCCGAGATTCCACCATGTGGTTGCAAAACCAACTTCTTAAACCACACAACCATATCTGAAATACCAGTCACACACTCAGGGGTGATTTCATTGACAAAATCCTCCTCCTTCTTTCCCTATGTTTTTATGACTTTGTAATTAATATAAGAAAATATTGTTATATATCAATTTATGTTCTTAACTTGTTTCTTTCTTATCAGACATAGTGAAGAAAAAAGGACTGGAATATGTCACTGTTGATGATTTGGTCACTCAAATAACACCAACTGGTCGAGGTAGGTTTCCTTCCCTTCTAGTTGACCAGTACCATCAATAATGACAGCTTTAGCATTGAATGTATTTAATTTTTGGAATCCAGGATTGGTATGTCACACACATACATATATTTATACACACACACATGCTTCCATAGTTTACAGGCAGACATATATACACACACATGCTTCCATAGTTTTCACAATCAATATTCTATTTATATTAGCAATCAATATTCTATCTATATTAGGAATCAATATTTTATCTATATTAGGAATCAATATTAATTATTCTATGAAATCGCATACTGATATTTATATTTTTATCTTCCTCTTCAGCTCTTGTTCCTGATGATGTCAAACGAGAACTTCTTCAACGAATTCGAACATTCCTTGCACAACATGCCACTAATATGTGATAACGAAATTCCATGGCGTACCGAACGATATAATTTTTTTTTTCAAAAATGATGATGATGATGAAAGAAGCGTTACAAAACCATTTGGTGACAGCAATAAAAATGCCCATATTTTTAGAAAACAAATATCTAAAACAAATGCATTTTGTTTTTCTCCCTGCTCATTTAAAACATTTTTTTTTCCAAATGTTGTCTTGTCATTCATTTCTCTTTGCAGCCACAACAGTATTCCTTCATCCTCTCCTAGTTCTATACTACAAGCACTTGTCATTATATTCAGGAGAGTAATATACTTTGACCCTGTCTATGTATTATAATAAATAAAATCCTTATTGGACTGCACTACTGTCTATCTTTTGAAATTATTTCTATTTTTATTTAGATAGATGTTGAGTATTTTATCTAATCATATCCTAGAAATGAATCTATATATAGATTTCTGCGATTTTTGTCCCATGTAAAAAGAGGGGAGTAGTTTGTCTACCTCATACTACTCCTCTTTCTTTACGTCTGCTGCCTGCGTAAATGTATGTGTGTGTAAAAGGAAGGAAGGGTTGGTGAAAAATCTATAGCAAAATAGTGGCTGGCGTTCCATTTGTTTTGCTGTGTGTGTGTTTGTGTTTGTGTAAATGTATGTCTGAGTGTGTATTTGCTCGTTTATATTTATATGCACACACATACGTGTCAGCATGTTGAAAAAAAATCCTAGTTATTAAACTCTACTCTCTAACAATAATAAATACAAAACATTGAAATATTTGATTCACAGAAATATTTACAATTTATTGACAAACAAAACATTCAGTCGGTGAATTCTGATATAACAGTTATTGATGCTGCCGATGTTATTGTAGTGGTATTGTTGGTATTGCAGTGGTGTAGATGGTATTGCAGTGGTGTAGATGGTATTGCAGTGGTGTAGATGGTATTGCAGTGGTGTAGTTGGTATTGCAGTGGTGTAGATGGTATTGCAGTGGTGTAGATGGTATTGCAGTGGTGTAGATGGTATTGCAGTGGTGTAGTTGGTATTGCAGTGGTGTAGTTGGTATTGCAGTGGTGTAGATGGTATTGCAGTGGTGTAGATGGTATTGTTGGTATTGCAGTGGTGTAGATGGTACTGTTGGTATTGCAGTGGTGTAGATGGTACTGTTGGTATTGTAGTGGTGTAGATGGTACTGTTGGTATTGCAGTGGTGTAGATGGTACTGTTGGTATTGTAGTGGTGTAGATGGTATTGCAGTGGTCCAACAGTCACTTATGTTGCAGATGGTGTTGTCGGTAAAGAAGCACTCAGGTTCAATGCACAAAAGAATTACTTTGTTGTTACAGGAGGTTTCCAAGAACAAGACACTATTTGAGTCTGTGTAGTTATAAACTGGAGACAAGAAGATACCAACATTTGAGCAGCTTACATAATTCGACAACCAGAAGTAGGAACATCTAAAATAAAGTGAAAAAACAGGAAAAACAATGAGATATTCATTGCATTAACCCTTTCCTTACCATATTGCTAATGAAAGACATCACCTATGGTTTGCAATTCATCATCACAGCTTATAGGTAAGTCCAACACTGTTGGACTTACCTAGAAACTATAACTTAAGGCCAGATACTCTTAGGTGTCTCATTTTAAAAAATATACTTTTAATTTATCATTAGTGTTCATTCTTTAACACTAAATCATCAAAAATTATATATATATATATATATAATTAATACTTTATCATTAACATTAGAATAAAAAATAACAATCATGTATAATTATTTAAATTTTTTTAAAGAAGGGCCTCATATTTCATACAGCTTAGGATCTCAGGTGAAAGTGTGACCCCTGAATAGAAAGGTTTAGGGCAATGACTGACAGTTAACAGTGCTGTGAAGCAGTAGGGTTGTTGCTATGGTTAATATAAACAGTAACAATTTAGTTGTAAGACAAACCTTCAGTGTTCTAAAGATGATCAGAGACAGCAGTTTGAGATGGATTGATTGAGAAAGTTCAATCTGTTGATGAAGAAGAAGAACTGCAAGAATCATTGGTCTTCGATGATGAGTGTTTCTTCTTTTTTTTCTTTTTCTTTTTATGTTTCTTAACTTTTCTCTCTCTGTGCTTATCCTGCAATAGAAACAAGTTTGAAAGAAAAACATTAAAAAACACACATTTTAAGGACTTAAATGCTACAGTAATTTACATAGTAAATATGCAATTAAAACATTTCTCTGCTATCCTTATATCGTGTGAGACAAGAACCCTTTCAGGCCTGTCTCACTGCGTGTGTGACCCCAAACTCATGAAAATCATTGAAAACAATTGTTCATCAATTAAATCTGGAATTAAAATATAAAAGAAATGTATGAACTTGACAAAATTGATGTCAATGTCTCAGGCTAAAGAATTGATGTAAAACAATTGTTGATTTGTGTAGAGCCACGTAAATAGTAGTGTGTGGTGGGATGTAGGGAAACATTGGTAGTAGTGGAATACCAGAATGGTGGGATATAGTCAAACTGGAATATTGGCCCAGTGGATTCAATGAATTAAGATGATACCTTATCATTATTATTATCAGTTTATAAAAACTAGGATACAGATGCCATCATATGACATGCAGGGATACAGTGTACCTATTCTAAAAACTGGGATATATATGGTATCTTACGACACACAGGGATACAGTGTACCTATTCTAAAAACCAGGATACAATTATCTCCAAACAAGAAGATCCAATATTTACCTTTTCTGATTTCTTTGATGTGTGTTTACGTTTGTGTTTGTGCTTTTTTGATGAAGATTTCTTGAGGAGTCCAAGAAGTTTCTTATCCAAAGGATCCCATTGTTTATCAGATGAACCTGTTTAGAAAGATTTCATAATTTGAGATGACAGAACTAGAAAACGTACTGTACTACATTAACATAGTGGTATATACTATACTACATACTACACAATATACTATACTATACTACAGTAACATAGTGGTATATATATATCCTTAAAACAAAATGGTCACAGCAAGAACATATTTGATCATATACACACATACACCCCTCCACCCCAACATATATGCAATAAAGCTGATTAAGTAACCACATGAGACCAACACAAATATTATGATTTACTTGGAGATGTTGGAAAAGTTGGCGGCAATGCCGGACCATAAACTTTTATTGTGGCCTCGTCATTCTTCTCTGGGTCGTTGTCATTGTCTTTGGAACTGTGAGGTGACGAGATCCTATAAACATCAACTGAGACCCCTTCATTCTTCCCTCGGTCGTTGTTGCCTTTGGAACTGTGAGTTGACGAGATCGTTTCTTTGCTGATTTCAACATTTTCTATTTTTCTTTCAAGATGATGAGTTTCTGAAACAAGAGACAGGAAACCAATTTATTAAGGCTCCAAATTATGAGATAAGGTGTGTGAATCATTCAGGTGAGACAATTATGAAGCAAGATGTATGTTATGGTGAGACAATTATGAGGTAAGGTGTGTGAATTGTTAAGGTGACTAAGTGGTTAAGGTGAAAGAATAGTTAAGTTAAAAAGTTAAGGTGACTGAATATTGTCCTGTTAGAACCATGACAAATATATATAATTTACCTGTTAGAACCATGACAGATAATATACCTGTCTGTAATGTGATATATATGATTTACCTGTCTGTAATGCAGACTTCAATTCTTTCTCTTTAAGTTTATTCCTTTCATCTTTCTTCTCTTTTTCTTCCTTCTCTTCTTCTTTTTTTCTACTTAACTTCTCCTCTTCTCCTTCCACCTCTTCCTCTTCACTATCTGAAGAGGAGTCAGCAAATATAGCTTTAAATAGATCCATGGGGGGCCTCTCCACGTCTTCTACCACCTGAAACAAAAGAGACAGTCCATCTATAAACCAAAAAACCAATAAAACATGCAAGCATGTTGGGTCAGTTTAACATGTATGTATGGACCCATAACTTCTAAATGAGTTGTAAGGGGCACCATAGTGACATATGCTATTTCTTGGGTATTTTAAAACCTGGCAGAGTCCATCCCCTCTCCAGGTCTGGACACGGCTGATTGCTTCCAGAGAAGGAGAGAAAGATAAATAGAGAGAGAGAGAAAGGAAGTGAGAAAGAGATATAGAAGAAGAATCGACCCCAGTATTAGACTGGTACTTTACTGGCACTTTTATTTTATCAATACTGGAAAGATGAAATGCAAAGTTGACCTCGACAGGATTTGAATGAAATAATTCAGTCTTACATTGGCTTAAGGCCAGCATATGTGGAAGAAGAGGTAAGCTGATTAAATCAACCCCACTACATGACTGGTACCTTATGTTAGGAGGACGAAAGGTAAAGTTAACCATGGCAGTATTTCAACAGAATATTAACTCTTTAGTATTTACATTACTCTATATTTACTATTGAATTTTTGTGCAAAAGGCCTTATCTCACATAATATTGAACCTATGAGATTTTGATATTATTTATTTTGAGAACAATACCTTAACATCAGTATGAGCAACCAGTTATAGCCAGTTTAAACAGAAAGAGGTGAGAGAGTTCTGGCCGGATATGGCCAGTTTAAATGCTAAAGGGTTAAAAACATTACTTACTGGTGGTGGAATAGTTGTTACTACTGGTTCTTTGTTGGAGGTATCAGAAGTGGAAGGTGTGGGGGCTGGACTTTCGGTCATTAAGTGGCTGAAAATGGAGGGTTTCCCTGCTGAAGAGTTGCTGGGTTTATCACTGGTTTTCTTTGTGGTTCTGTCAATATCTTTTACAGGATCATTGTCTGATATGGCTATATTGGAAGTAGAGGTATAGAAAAATTGACTTCACATCTATCACTGGCTCTATTCCTCTCACCTAGTCACTTTCATCCTTCTTCAACACATGACCCAACCACCTCATTCTATTTCTTTTTCTAACATCCATCACTGGTTCCATTCCCATCATCCTCTGCAATTTATTGGTCTTCCCCTCTATCAGTGATATTCTCTTCATCCACCGAACAATTTCCATTCTTCCCCAGTTTTGTCACACATGTCTCACTCCCAGAAATCACGGCACCTCACACACATGCAGCACATATGTGTGAGAGGTGCTGTCATCTCCTCTTCAGTCTCACTAACACTCCCCTCCTCATCAACACACCACTCAATTCCAGTTAAATAAAGACAATAAATAAATGAGAGTGACTGTAATATGTCAGATCACATGACGGTACCTTGCTGGGATCTGTTTCTCTCGTCTGTCGTGGCTGGGTTTGCAAGGAAATCAAAAATGGAATATTTATCATGTTTTGTCTTAGGTACACCAATAATACCAGACCTACAAAATAAATGACATGATTTTAGGAACAAAACATCACCCACTAGACTCTAACACTGCACTATGGCACATCAACTTCACTGGCCTTAAACACTGCACTGTGGTGCACATCACCAACTTCAGTGGCACCACTAGACTCTAACACTGCACTGTGGTGCACATCACCAACTTCAGTGGCACCACTAGACTCCAGCACTGCACTGTGGTGCACATCACCAACTTCAGTGGCACCACTAGACTCTAACACTGCACTGTGGTGTACATCACCAACTTCAGTGGCACCACTAGACTCTAACACTGCACTGTGGTGTACATCACCAACTTCAGTGGCACCACTAGACTCCAGCACTGCACTGTGGTGTACATCACCAACTTCAGTGGCACCACTAGACTCCAGCACTGCACTGTGGTGCACATCACCAACTTCAGTGGCACCACTAGACTCTAACACTGCACTGTGGTGCACATCACCAACTTCAGTGGCACCACTAGACTCCAGCACTGCACTGTGGTGCACATCACCAACTTCAGTGGCACCACTAGACTCCAGCACTGCACTGTGGTGCACATCACCAACTTCAGTGGCACCACTAGACTCCAGCACTGCACTGTGGTGCACATCACCAACTTCAGTGGCACCACTAGACTCTAACACTGCACTGTGGTGTACATCACCAACTTCAGTGGCACCACTAGACTCTAACACTGCACTGTGGTGCACATCACCAACTTCAGGGGCACCACTAGACTCCAGCACTGCACTGTGGTGCACATCACCAACTTCAGTGGCACCACTAGACTCCAGCACTGCACTGTGGTGCACATCACCAACTTCAGTGGCACCACTAGACTCCAGCACTGCACTGTGGTGCACATCACCAACTTCAGTGGCACCACTAGACTCCAGCACTGCACTGTGGTGCACATCACCAACTTCAGTGGCACCACTAGACTCCAGCACTGCACTGTGGTGCACATCACCAACTTCAGTGGCACCACTAGACTCCAGCACTGCACTGTGGTGCACATCACCAACTTCAGTGGCACCACTAGACTCCAGCACTGCACTGAGGTGCACATCACCAACTTCAGTGGCACCACTAGACTCCAGCACTGCACTGTGGTGCACATCACCACCAATAAGTATAAAAGAAACAAAGACCCAGTGTAAATACTTCCAACAAACGGTTTGTGGTAGTGTTAAACTGGGTGATGGATTACGTCTATCACACAAGGACCACATGGCAATGTTAAACATGGTGGAGGCCTGATACATTAGAGTGTACAGTACAGTCCTGGTATATTGGGGTGTACAGTACAGTCCTGAGTTAAGTGGAGGCCTGGTATATTGGGGTGTAC
The DNA here is from genome assembly GCA_964016885.1 of Eledone cirrhosa. Lineage (NCBI taxonomy): Eukaryota > Metazoa > Mollusca > Cephalopoda > Octopoda > Eledonidae > Eledone > Eledone cirrhosa. The sequence continues at coordinate 40,700,046 of OZ024756.1, forward strand.
AGTACAGTCCTGAGTTAAGTGGAGGCCTGGTATAAAAAGAAACATAGATCTGTGCATTATGTTTAGTCATGTGTGTCTTAGGACCATCTGATCAGGTATGACCAACAACAGCAACCACAACAACAACAAGTTCAAAGTTGAGAAGAATGTAGTAAGCCACATACCCCGGGTGAGGGTCGGGGACATTGAACCGACGACACAACAGTTTGTCAGGATGCCAATCATATATTTCCCTTGTCAATTTTCCGTACAGCTTCATTTCTGCGGCATTTGACAAATCTTTCTTTTTGGCCTGCAATAATAATAAAATTATTTGAATTCAATTGGAAAACCCATAAAAATATAGTTCTGTAGTGATCAAGTAATGAAGACATGTCTTTACCTAAATTACATCTTACATAGTGCAATGACTTGGCAGAGTCATTAGAACATTGGATAGAATACTTTCCAGTATTTGTTCTGGCTTGCTGTGTTCTGAGTTCAAATCCTGTTTAGTCCTGGAGAAGGGATAGAGTTATGAAGGGCATCCAGCCATAGAAACCAAGCTCTCAGTACATACTGTAAAGTGGTTGGTTTTGGGAAGGCATCCAGCCATAGAAACCAAGCCAAAAAACAAAGCAAACAAGCAGAACATAGTCACCTGATCTGTGAAGCTCCAGAATGTGACAGCCTGTCTAACCCATGCCAGAATGGAAAATAAACATTAAACAATGATGATGATGATGATGATGATGCTTACACAAAAAAAGAAGCTTTTCTAAAGATGTGCTGCCAAAATGGGGCTAATTTTGGCATTCCTTACTTAGCATATTGTGTTGGTGAAAGAGTTTGTGAAAAAAGATTTAATAAAATAACTCCTTAAAACTTACAGTGACATCTTCAGGAAGCTCAACAGAATGTACATCATCTTGGAATTTGGCTTTAGTGAAGCGTGATGCTATAGCAGCTGCCAGAGGTTTGAAGAGTTTTGATGATTTTGAGAATTCTTCTTTCTCAATGTCCTGCTCCCATTTTGTCATATTAGGGTCACAGACATGGCTGTAGGGATCTATTGGGAATATAAAACATAGGGTAACAAACTGTTAGGGTCACAGAGATGGCTGTAGGGATCTAGTAGGAATATAAAATTGTTAGGGTCACAGATTCAAGCTGGCAAACTAACAACTCAACCAATTTGTGACCTTTCTCAAAGGTTGGGGAAGAAATGGTGAAAGAAAGAAGAGTTTTTGAACTCACCTACTTTACCATGTTTCAATAACAATAAATATTTGTTGTATCGTTCTTGCTTTAATGGGTCTTGCATGAATGGTTGGAATTCCGACTGAAGGGCAGAAGATGTTTGCAATGCCTGTGATGTCTGGATCTTAAATGGTTTCATTCCTAAAGTTTTAGAAGTCTGAGATGAACCTTCAGCAGGAATATTGGAATCCTTTTCAGTTTTCTCAGGATCTTCTTCTCTATGACAACTGGATGCCATTGTTGTCTCCACCAGACTTTCAGTATTATTAGAACAGTCTATTTTCTGGTCACGGTCCTCTGCAGTTTTACTGCCGTCTAACTTAGGTAGGCTTTTTAAGCTGCTTTTACTGATCAAATCAAAAACACTTCCTGGAGACAAATAAATAAATGAAATAATTAGATTAATCAAATTTGCATTAAAATATTAAAAATAGATTATTTAAATTTCATATTTTTGTTTAACCCTTTAGCATTTAAACCGGCCATATCCGGCCAGAATCCTCTCACCTCTTTCTGTTCAAACTGGCTGTAACCAGCTACTCATATTTATGTTAAGGTATTGTTCTCAAAATAACTATCAAGATCTCATAGATTTGATATTACACGAGATAATTATTGCAAATAAAGTGTTTATGGTGAAAATACAATAGTATATATAGAATAATGTAAATGCTAAAGGGTTAATTGAAACACAAGTAGTGTATTTCATTAGAAATATGGCAATGAGATGATTAAAACAATAAATTTGTTAAAGTTTTAATTAATAAACTGACCTGTAGTTTTAGTCTCACCAAGGAGAATACTTCGACTGAGAGCATTCATTACACTGTTTTGAGGTTTTTGTGCTTCAGATGGTTGTCGAATATCTGGAGGCAGCTTTTCAAATGAATGATATGGCCGGAAACCTTTTGGGTATTGTGGTGGTGGGTAACAAGCCCTTAAAGTTAAAGGTTTTGATGACAGAGTGAACCCTTCCAATATCTTGCCAACATAACTAGCCGGAGGAGCAGCCCCTGAAGTAGAGAATCAATAGAAAATATTAGCAATAATCAATACAAGAAACAAACAAATCTTACGATATACTGAGGTATTTTGATGTTTGGAAATTTGAAAATCCAGTGGCTGCAGAACATATATATTTTCTGTCTCTAAGGGTATTTTACTGGGTCTTTTAGTGCTATTGTCATTGTAGCGATTCTGTGTTTGGATTTCAACATTTTCAAATATAAGAAATGATAAGAAATAGATCAACTTCTTAACAGTCATATATGTTTGTATATTTATACATTGTTTACTTCCAGTGTACTGGGTATATTTTATTGTAACACCAGTACTACCATTTTACAGAGTGTACTGGGTGTATTTTATTGTAACACCAGTACTACCACTACAGAGTGTACTGGGTGTATTTTATTGTGGTACCAGCACTGTCACTTTACCGAGTGTACTGGGTGTATTTTATTGTGGTACCAGCACTGTCACTTTACAGAGTGTATGGGTGCACTCTATTGTTGTTTTCAGATTATTTTCCAAATTAGGGATATTTTCTTCGTACCTGGTTTATTTCTACCTGGTGCCGTCCATCCATGTAGATTATCTTCCTCATCAGCAAAGCCAATGGATTGATCATACTTTGATAAATTGTCAGCAGCATAAATATCTTCATCATCTTCCTCCATTGCTCCAACTCCAAATGCCTAGAGGAGACAGATGGAAGAAAATATACTAAAAATTGAACATTATACACACAAACATACATATATATGGCTGACTGAACACACACATATATATATATGGCTGACTGAACACAAACATACATATATATGGCTGACTGAACACACACATACATATATATGGCTGACTGAACACACACATACATATATATATATGGCTGACTGAACACAAACATACATATATATGGCTGACTGAACACACACATACATATATATGGCTGACTGAACACACACATACATATATATGGCTGACTGAACACACACATACATATATATGGCTGACTGAACACACACATACATATATATGGCTGACTGAACACAAACATATATATATATGGCTGACTGAACACACACATACATATATATGGCTGACTGAACACACACATATATATATGGCTGACTGAACACACACATACATATATATATATATATATATGGCTGACTGAACACATACATACATATATATGGCTGACTGAACACACACATACATATATATATATATGGCTGACTGAACACATACATACATATATATGGCTGACTGAACACATACATACATATATATGGCTGACTGAACACACACATACATATATATATATGGCTGACTGAACACACACATATATATATATGGCTGACTGAACATACATACATATATATATATATATATGGCTGACTGAACACATACATACATATATATGGCTGACTGAACACATACATACATATATATGGCTGACTGAACACACACATATATATATATGGCTGACTGAACACACACATACATATATATGGCTGACTGAACACACACATACATATATATGGCTGACTGAACACACACATACATATATATATATGGCTGACTGAACACACACATACATATATATGGCTGACTGAACACACACATACATATATATGGCTGACTGAACACATACATACATATATATGGCTGACTGAACACACACATACATATATATGGCTGACTGAACACACACATACATATATATATATATATGGCTGACTGAACACACACATACATATATATATATATGGCTGACTGAACATACACATATATATATATATATATGGCTGACTGAACACACACATACATATATATGGCTGACTGAACACACACATACATAGATATATATGGCTGACTGAACACACACATACATATATATATATGGCTGACTGAACATACACACTTACATATATCAGCTCTTTTACACTAGATTGAGCACTGTTTTCAAGACAATCTCTGTTATAAAACTAATCAATCAGATCTGAACTGTGACCAAATCAATATAATCAATACATGTTATAGAACCAATCAATGAGATCTGATCTGTGACCAAATCAATACGTACAATCCCTTTGATGCCTCGCTTGTTTTTCTGGTTTCCAATAATTCTGTTGTATTTAGAAGGTTCTGAAAATAGTGGTGTATGTATTGAAGGAAGGCCTGCCTTGATATTGATGCCACTGTACCCAAGTCCATGAAGATTGTCTTTGATGTGAAATGATATTGGACACATATCTTTCGGTGCAAATTCCACGTGTTGTAAGGAGTTGTCATCTGAAATCTTTAAAAAATGAGAAAAATGTCAAAATAATTCATATTATCCACTCGCATTTTTTTTATAACCCTTTTAACACTAAACTGCTGGAAATGATTGGTACCACACTAACACCTACACCAATCCACAGACCTCAACTGGTACCACACTAACACCTACACCAATCCACAGACCTCAACTGGTACCACACTAACACCTACACCAATCCACAGACCTCAACTGGTACCACACTAACACCTACACCAATCCACAGACCTCAACTGGTACCACACTAACACCTACACCAATCCACAGACCTCAACTGGTACCACATTAACACCTACACCAATCCACAGACCTCAACTGGTACCATTTGAAAATTGAATTAGATCTCGGCGTAACTTTGACTAAATAAAATAACTTAATAATAAGATGTAAGTCGACTGAATGGAAAGAGACAGCTTCAGCACACATGTTTATACACCTCGTTATTATTAAAATATTTTATTTAGTTAAAGTTATGATAAGATCTAATTCAATTCTTTAGAAAATTAAAAGAAAATCAATATCTTTCAACTAACCTCTGAGTCTGACTCTGAGGGAACCATGACACAACCGTAGAACTTTTTGTTATCTAGAGGAAGAGAAAAGAAAGTGGAAACATGGTAAAAGGAATAAAATTACTCATTCAACCTAAACACCAGGTTTCTTTCATCATGAAGAATGTTTTCTATAATTACAAATTTAACTTGAACATGTTTTCATCATAATTTGCAGCTTTATAAACTTAACTACACAGATTTTGTATCATATAGCTAGAAGTTATTTGTATCATATAGCATGAAGAAGTTATATATATATATATATATATATATATATATATATAAAGAGAGAGAGAGCAGAAGAGAGGGGGTATACACACATAATAGAAATTTTCTCTAAAAGTGCCAAAAAATATCCTATTTGAAATAGGAACTCAACCATTTATGAACAATATTGTCCTTACTTGATTTTGACTTCTTCTTTTTAGGTTTCCTTTGTCTTGGTCCAACTCCTTGTCCTTCTTTCCAGCCCATCTTTCGCAGTAATTTCACTCCAATTGATAGCCTGCAATATATATATATATATATATATGTGTGTGTGTGTATGTGATCTGTACAGTTTCCCAAGAGATGGCAACATGAATGAATCTGTTACTTTTTTTTTAAAAATTTCTTTTCCAATTCCGTCTCCTCAATCTTTCTATTTTTTCTTTAATTTCTCATTCTATTTTCTGATGAAGGACTAGCCTCCGAAACGTTAAGGCTCTTTTCCTTCTATATCAAGCGTAAAACTAATATATTTCTTCATTATACTGTGTTGTTTGCTTTATTTCTGTTTGTCTTTTGCATATATATATATATGTATATATGTATATATATATGTTATGGAACTGTTAGCTTCTCGCTAAAACAATTTCTATACCTTTCATTTATATATATATATATATATATATAAAATAATAAGTCACCCTCTTAGGGTCTGTAATTAAAAACTTTGCCTCTAATATCTGCCTCCGACGAGCCGCATTGTACGAAACATGTGTAAGAGCTATATAAGGATATGTTTTAACAGCTTGTAACTCTTTCATTAATTCTTTTGCTTATATATATAACGAAGGAAGTGTGGTAAGGAAGCAGGTGGACCATAACGCACCAGAGTACTCGGAGCTCAGCCATCGGGGTCTTGACTCTTTTCCTGTATATATATATATATACCCACACACACATATATGACCATATGTGCAGTATACTTACTTCTCTGGAACAATAAAATCAAGCAGAGCACCATCAGCATGATGTAAGAATGTATTTGTGGTAAGAAGGGACTTAGCTAAAGCCTTTCTTTTCGTGGCTCTCTCTTCTGATTTGAATTGGTCAGAGGTGACAATTTTTCTCGGTGCAATTCCATGTTCACTGAAGTCCTGAAAAAAGAAAGGGAATTTAAAAAAATTATTTTGACCATGCCCCAGGGTGGGGTCAAGGGTTCAGCAAGGAAAGTGAATCAGTCAATGTTCCTCTTAGATTTCCAAGTTAGCATGGGTTAGGTGAAGTTGGGAGTATATTTTGTACGTGATGTCAGGAGAGCGGTATGAGTTATGTCATTTGTTCAAGAAAACAACTACATCATCATCACTATTTTACGTCCATTCTTCCACGCTAGCATGAATTAGACGGTTTGTCCTGTTGTGGGCAATGCCAGGTCAGGTGACCATGACTTGCTCATACAGAACTGATTTGGGCTTGATTTCTCCAGCTGGATGCCCTTCCAACAACAATAGACTGATTCAAATATAATGCTGTAGTATAAGTACTTATAATTTACTGACATCAGTTCAATCAACTGTATTGAACTATTGGTATTGAACTAAAGGAAATAATCAATACAACATACTTCATCATCCATAAAATCTTCTGCAGACGAAACTATCTTCTTGTTTCGACTCTGTCGACTGGATACAAATGGAGCTGGTGCCCATCCTGAGGAGAAGAAAATAGGGAGGAAACCCCCCCAGAAATATTATATATTGTCAACAGCAAGTCTGAAAGAATAAAACCTTCCTGGCACCAACCTATTTAGTTACATCTTACAACATACAGGTAATAAGTTAGTGCCAGGAAGGGTATTTGGCCAGAAAACAAAACTCTGCCTCATAAAGATAAATTTAAAGTAGGTAAAATTACTACAGTTGTTAAATTATAATCTTCACTGTGGAAACGTAAACAAATGTGAAAACATTCTGTTATACTCTCTGTAAACAGAAAAAAATATAAGAGGTTGTCTTTATATGTTTCAGTTTATTAGCTATTTACTTTTCACAACAAGGCTTATAATTCACAAATTGTAGCTTATATGTTCATCATCACTGTTTTATGTTCATTATTCCAAGATTGCATGGGTTGGACAGGTCTTCTCCAACACAGCATCTTTCTATTAGTTGTGGTCCTTTGTTAACTTGACTGTGTGTTTCAGTAATTTGAGATCAGCTCTCACCACCTCTGCCCAGGTCTTCTTTGGTCTACCTCTACTGTAGCTCTCTTCCACTAGGATTTCTTGGTACTAATATATGTTGTGTAGAAATATTTATAATTTAATAAAAGCAATAAGAATGTAAAACAAAACAAAAAAAAAAAAAAGAAACAGGCTATAGTTGACATTTAAGTAATATATTTACCTTCCTTTGAACCAACCGAGTTAAAGTAACCAGCTGAAAAACCTCCTGTGAACGCACCATGAAAGCGAACACGACCCTGGTTGTCTTTTACAGGTAATTCATTTATAGACAGTGGACGTTTCAATGGTTCGTCTGAAATAAAATAGAAACATATCAGGCAAGCTAGCCTTACAAATGTAAGCATCATATTGAAGCAATGTGAAACAAAGTGTTTTGTTGAAAAACACAACATACAACCCAGTCCTGGAATTGAACCTATGACATTATGTTTGTAGGTCCAACACCTTTACCGTTAGGCCATGAACTTTCATAGTAACAAAAACAGAAACATTAAGACATAGTACCAATCTATTTCCACTGTTAGGTAAGCTAACCTTACAAATGAAAGCATCATTAATATTGAGACAATAACAACAAAATTAAGACATAACAACGAAGTTATTTCCACTGAGCACCTTTTTGATCTCCTTGTGTCTAACACACGTGGACATGCCTACAAAATCAGAAAACAGCACAGCTCCCATGACTTTCGGAAACATTTTTTTCGCGCTTAGAGTTGCTGAAGCATGGAACAAACTGCCTGCGTCAGTTGTTAGCTGCTGAGACACTGCATCCTTTAAAACCCTCGAAATTCGCCAAAACTACACCTGATGTACCCCTTGTATGCACACATGTGTATATCATGACTCATACACTGTTCATTTTCCTGACGTTTGTACATTACTCTATGTACTATACATACACTTTTGATGAGTTGTAGTGCACCTGAGCACTGTACACAATATTTTCATTATTATTAAGTAAGCTAGCTTTATAATGGAAGCATCGTATAATTGTGGAAGTAGCATGGCTAAATGGTTAGGAAGTTCGTTTAGCAATCATTAGGTCCCCGGTTCGATACCACGGCTTGTCATTATGAGTATGTCTCATTTACCGTATCCTCCGATCGAACGAAGTCTTGTCAGCAACATTTGGGTGGCAGAAACTGCTTGGAAGCCTGTCAGATGGACTACTGTACATGTAATTCAAGGGGCCAGCCTTGTCACATACTGTGTGACACTGAATCTCCCTGAGGAATCTGAGGAATGTTCAACCACTTACACGATAATTTCAGAACTGATCGAACATACATACATGTGTGTGTATGTATATATACACACACACACACATGTATGTATGTGCGTATATATATATAAACACACATATACACACACACTACAAATATAATCAGCGCAATAAGAAATGGGAGATATTATGATTTATGAGGCTCAGACAGGTGCTCTTATATTTGTATTGATTAAATCGATCTTGGGAAGTGACTGATGCATTATTTTATTGATTTCGGAAGAATGTCTGGCAAACATTAACCGCAGTTATTTGAACTCAAAATATGAATGACATGAAACACTGTCTTAGTGTCAACCTTCAATATTTGATAAATATATTACTTATAAACACACACATATAATTTCTCTCTATATATAAGGGTGGATTCCCGGTGGGGATCGGGAAAAGACTCCCAGTTAAAATTGGTTGATCGAGTATAGGTATCTTTACTTTTTTATAAAAAATATTGATACCATATGAACGAAACAGTTCTAGTCCTATAGAAGACATTTCTATTACACACACATATATATATAAGCACATACATATATGTAAATACTAATAGGTGTCTGTACAAGACAAGCCTGATTTTTCTTAGGTATGGTTATTGTCAATGAAACCATTTCTACTACATAGACTAATGTTTCTATTTTGCTGCTAGGTGGCTAAAATAAGCCAACCCTGGCGAGTATTGAACTTAAAATCAAACGAAAAGGGTACAGAATACAACATTGTATCATTGTGTTTAGTACGGTGCTCTACAGCTCAGGAACATCGTTTAGCTTGTCCAAGAGAAATGTTTAAAATAAATTAAAATGATCAAGAAGATGACAGCGTATGGTTTCGAACCAGTTTAACAGAAGGTCAGATCTCAGAGAGTACAGTGTATTTATATTGTATTTACCCTGCAATACAGTGCCAATAGCTTTCCCTAGAACCACATAAGAGTCGCTATCTTCGTCCGAGTCCGCCATGCTTTAGAACAGCAACAATAACACACCACAGTCGGCAGTAAATAATTACTTCTGATGTAATTAGTAGAAATTTCTATTAGAAGCAGTCGCCGCATGGTAAAATACAAACTGATTTACAATAACTTGTTTTTTCGGTATTTTTATCATTATTATTATTATTAAACCTGTCTCCAGTTTAGAGGGGACATTTAATCGTAGCCTTAACCCTCACCCTCCTTAAGCACAAGGCCACTAATGTTGGAGGAGGGGAGAAAGTCGATTAAATCGATCCCAGTACTTGACTGGTGCTTTATTTAATCGACCCCTGAAGAATGAATGGCATCATTGACCTCGGCGGGATTTGAACACAGAACCTTGAAAGTCGCAACTAAATAACGCAAATCATTTTGCCTGATGCTCAACCGATTACTGCTAACCAACAACCCTTTTTGTTTTAAATCGTTTCTAATATAGGCACAAGGCCAGTAATTTGGGGGTAGGGAAAATCCGATTAAATCCACCTAGTACTTGACTGGTACTTTATTTCATCGACTCCTGAAGGATGAAAGGATGAAAGGATGAAAGGCAGGATTTGAACTCAGACAGTAAAGGACTGTAATAAATACTGCTCCGACGACTCTGCCAATCTACTGCCCTAGACAGGTGTATAATTAAAAAAAATTACGCTTTTTTCTTCTTGTCTTTTTTCTTCATTATATTTTTAACGACTTCTCGTAAAAATATTTATGTTTAACGTCAACTCCGCCACCTCGCTAATCCCAAGGCCAATTGCTGTTTAACCTCAGGTTGGTCCCGTCTTTTCCTTATGTTCAGGGAACCCAGAAACACATTATCCAACGTGTCCGTTTTAAATACGGTAATTGTGTGTAGTCCAAGAGAGATTGAGCTTCGATTTCTAGCAAGTTGTGTGACCAGGGAGAGATTCTCTCGTTAGCTCAAATATTTGTAGGTGAAGAATATAGGAGATTGATTCAAAGTTGTATAGAGGGATCTGTTTTAATCCTTTAATCAACCATTCAAGGGGCCTTTATATGTCTCTATATGCTAGAAATAGCAGCCAAATGTCCCCCCACTTCACACTCACATCACAGTGTCTTGATAACAGGACGGACACACAAGATAATCTACTTCTAGATACACTATGCCAAACAAAATGGTGGGATTGTCACGCCTGGAATGCCTTTGATCATAAGTCTGTTCGCACAGGTTTAACCTGGAACTAAACTACAATTGAGCTATTAAATAAAAAATCCACCTCTACATCATCTTGAGCTCAGTACGTTGAGCGGTGTTCAGTTGAATGGTCATCTTCGTCGCCTCAACGTCTGCTAACAGCATTGTAACGAGAATCCTTTTTAGGCAAATGTAAAGAGCTCTTAACTCTTATTGGAGTCGTAGGGACGCCATCCTGACACACTGCGTCTGTTGAACATTTTAAACCCGACGGAGCCCATCCCCCTCCTGGTCGGAACTCAGATGATTTCTTATATATATATATATATATATATATATATATATATATATATATATATAGAGAGAGAGAGAGAGAGAGAGAGAGAGAGAGAATAACGAACCTCAGTACTGAACTGATACTTTATTTATCGACCTCCAAAGGATGAAAGTCAAATATATATTGCTGTTTGATATCTATAGAAAATGAAATGGTTGACCTTTCAATTTTTAAAATAATTCCATAATAACCAATTTTTCAAAAGAAAATTAATGGTGCCATTTATTTTGTCTTTGGTGGAATATTTAATAACGAAACGGGCATCTAATCACTATTGCATTGTTTTTATGTAATCAATATCAGTAAATGATTGATATTACACCAATAATTATCTCCCTTGCACTGAGAACATTAGCAATTCATTCACAGTGGAGACTTCTGGTATCCTTGACCCTAGGACCACCTCCCTTCTCACCACCATCAGCACAGAGTTGGCTACCCGCAGGTGTGAGCCTTGTGAGCTGAAATGGCTCTTCCAGCACATTTCCCTCACCATCCTCCAGAGAAACGCCTTCTCTATATTGTCCGCCGGGGCCATGGGGTGGCCAACGCGTGTCACCCCTCCATTTGCTCACAATAGTGAGAGAGACGGAGGCAGTGACAGTGAGAGTTTGGTTCGGACTTGGTGTAAATGTACATGTTTCACGGGCACAAGTACATACACAGAATATTCAGATATAGTTAGGCTGAACTTTCGAATCTAATCTAAAACATTTTCCATTCAATAATACTGTTTTATTTTCTCAACAGTCGAATTCGGCGAATTCTGAATTGAATCCACGGGTTTTAAGATTAGAGTTGAAGACTTTTTGTTAGAAAATATGAACATTTAGTTTTTTCACTGACAAAATGTTAAAGTTTTATTTTATTTTTCCATACATCGATTATATCCAGAAACAATTTTGGCGGAAAATTATGTATGTCTGCAGCCCCCAAAATGATAGGAGCAATACGGTTATGTATCTATACATACTCCTCACTCTGTAATGAATACCCGGCTCAACTCGTCTGCTCAAATTGTATTTTGTAACCACTTCCACATCACCAATGTCTTCCTTGTGTTGAATATATTCTTTCAGACACTAAGAATTATGTGTTACTGATACAAAGAATGATGCTTTATCAAGGTATTTATAATTTGGTTCTATACACACATCTTTACATCATATATAAACATACATACATCTCTTTGATTTGTTTTATCTGTAATTTAGAATTTTAACTTCGATATGTTTCATCCAATATTGGCCCAGGCCATGTTTAACTTAATATCACCGCCTGGCTATATAGATAGATCATGTATGTTAGTTTTTCACTATGTCGTTGTATCATGTTAATTTTATGTAGAATAAAAACAATTTACAGTTGTTATTGTTGAAGATAAACCCTGTTTTGGTTTATTTAGTAGTTTCTCTATGTTTGATATATCCCTCGTTTCATTACTCATCGGATCCGCACAGCACATGCCAGGACAGTCCATTATCTCTATCGATGGAAAATGAAAGACTTCCCAGCATGAGACTGTGGGAACCCTGATCAGACAGTACTGCAAGTTCAGGATTATGTGACTGTGGAGACCCTAACCAGACACTACTACATGTTAGGGATTGTTCCCTCAGACGTTTTACCGGCGGCAATCCATAATACTACAAATGGCACCATAGTCTGGCTCACCTATCTCGATCTGTCTCTAACAATTGTACATATGTTTGGTATGGAAAGGGTTAAAACGGTGTCGAAGATGTTTTGCTTGCTGAATTCTTAGGTTTTCTCTTTTTGTTATTGTTTTATTGCTCTACAATATTGAGTTCAGTCACAAATATTGAAGTTCTACCATAATTGTTTCTACGTTAGGCACAAAGCCAGCAAATAACCCAGTGCATTACTGGTACTTTATTTTATCGACCCCATAAGGATGAAAGGCAAAGTTAACCTTGGCGGGATTTGAACTCAGAATGGCAAGGGCCGTAACTCTATGCGTCAAAACATGGCGTCCGACCCTATACCGATACTGCCAATCCACCGCCTACCATAATGGTAACATGTTAGGTGAAGTGGAACCAGGTGAGGTGGGCCAGGTGAATGTGAGATGATGGTGAGGCGAAACCAGGTGAGGTGGGGCCAGGTAAGGTGAAGCGAGACCAGGTGAGGTGATGGTGAGATGAGATAATGGCGAGGAAACACAAGTTTGTCTCAAGATCTAATGTAGAAAGAATGTGTTAACATTATTTGGTGGTTTACCAATATATTGACACTCCAAGAACTAACACATTCTTCTCTCAGTCACCCTTCTACCTCTCTCTACCTCCTTCTCTTTCTCCCCTCCCTTCTAAATCACTCCTGTTCTCTCTCCCCTGTATCTTCCAAGTCATTCTTGATCTCTGAAACGTTGATCACATCACTCTTTCAAGGTGTGTTCTCTTACCTGGCCTTCGCTAAGGTAACACCAAAGTATTCTCAAAGAAAAGGAAAAAAAAAAAAAGAGAATCATACACACATATACATATGTAAACACACACACACATACATATATATAATCATACACACATACATATGAAAACGAACACACATACATATGTAAACATACACACACATAAATAAACACACACATGTACATATGTAAACATACACATGTACATATATAAACATACACACATACATATGTAAACATGTAAACATACACACATATATCCACACAGACAACCATACAATATACACACGCACGCATATATATATATATATATATACACACACACGCGATGCAGTAGAAACTGTTGGCGCACTTTTGCGATATTTTGTTGAGGAATTTCTCTACGTGAACCTCCCCACTGGTTCACCACCCACCTACATTCTCTTCAACACAAATATGTATATGTTGGCTCATTGTATCAGCAGTTGAGATGTATGTATGTATATATATATGTGTGTGTTGGCTCATTCTGTATATATATATATGTGTGTGTGTGTGTGTGTTGGCTCATTCTCTCTATATATATGTGTGTGTGTGTGTGTGTACGTGTTGGCTCATTGTATCATAGCAGTTGAGATGTATGTATGTATGTGTGTGTGTTGGTTCATTCTATTATAGCAGTTTATATATATATATACATATATATATGTATGTGTGTGTTGGTTCATTCTATTATACCAGTTTAGATGTATGTATATATATATATATATATGTTTGTGTGTGTATGTATATACATATATAAATTCTCTTTATCTCATGTATGTGTATAATATATACACACATGTATGTATATGTGTAGGCATGTAGCTTAGTGTTTAGGTTGATCAGCTCAGGATCGTAAGAGAGTGAGTTTCGATCACTTTGCTGCAAGAGTTATATCTGTAAGTCAAAGGACCATCCTTCTCACGCTGAATCTCCCTGAGAACTACGTTAAGGCTACACGTGTCTTTGTAATGGCTAGCCACTGAAGACTGTGAAGCTTCTCAAACCCTTACTACCCTCAGCGGGGTTTGAACTCAGAAAATAAAAGGCTGTAACTCTATACTGCAAAGGGAATTGTCCGGCGCTCTACCGATACTGCTAATCTACGTAAATAATGATCATTCTAGAATACAGTAACAACAACAACAACAACAAAAATGAAGGTGTGTTGAAGGATGGAACGCCATTCTTCATAAACCGGTTCAATCAGAGCTGACCTAGGATTAAAATAATAGCATATGACAAGAGTTGTTTGGGGGAGCCGTGCCGCTGTCAACGAAGTTCTTGTCAATGTTGGCAGCTCGCCTTATCGACATATCAAGTGAATACCCAGAGAGTACATATATATTTGACATAGGTTTATTTATTACATATACTAGCAGAAAAACCACTCGAAGGATGGTTTTCTGCTAGCATGTGTAGTGTGTATATTGATATTTTACGCAAGTATATATACACGTAGATATGATACATCAAATAAAATCGTAATTGACAATATAAACAGAAATTGAACGAAGACGTTGTTACACTGTCTTATGTAATCAGTAATGTAATCCATGATACATTAAAAAAGACGATATTATATATAAACTGCATTAGGAGAAAATTAGTATGTTTATTTAAGTGATCGCCACCGGAAGTGTTGACATCACACACTCTCCCTTTCTATATATGGGGTAGTAGAAGTGGTGATGGTGGCAACAATATACCGGAAGTGCAACTTTGAAAAGAAGTCAATTTTAAATTATTTATTTTTACGAAATTATTTTTCTTTACGAAATTTAGTAGATAAATTATGTAATATTCATTCATAATCCAACTTATTTTACTAACGGGATAAAAAATAAATAAACCGTATGCAGTCCCGCAGACCTTCCTTTATTATAGTTTAGATTGTAAGACAGCGTGGGTTGACAGCGGGTTTTTACTTTTACGTTGAGTTCAAATCCCGCCGAGGACAATTTTGCCTTTCGTTCTTTCGGAGGTGGAAGGCGGAGTGGGATCGATAAAATAAAATAAAGTACCAGTCATGACTTTCCATCGCCACCCTCTCCACAAATTGTTGGCACTCTGCCTAAATTGTAAATAATTATATAAATTGACAGTCTTACTGAATAATCTCCCCTTGGTACTTCTCAGCTTTACCCTTGTTCATCACCCACGATCGCTACCCACGCTCGCTTCCCACACCCACTCCCACCAACTAAATTTCACAAAGAACTAGTCATTCCTAAAA
Source organism: Eledone cirrhosa (assembly GCA_964016885.1). Classification (NCBI taxonomy): domain Eukaryota; kingdom Metazoa; phylum Mollusca; class Cephalopoda; order Octopoda; family Eledonidae; genus Eledone; species Eledone cirrhosa. Next base: position 40,716,058 of record OZ024756.1, read on the forward strand.
TATCGTCGCACCCAAA
>OZ024756.1:40721073-40738573 GCA_964016885.1 Eledone cirrhosa
TAGACGAGAGTGGGCAAGAAAGTGAAGATATGGTTTTCTTGCCAGCCGATGGCAGCTGTACAGAGCTGCAGCAACAAAATGAAGGTGATTGCAAGAAAAGGCAAATACGAACGACATCGAAGAAGCTGTTATCAGTTTCATTGAATTCACCATATTCACATAACATGCCTGTATTGAGTACTGTAAATATCCCTTCCACAGACTCATCTTCCTCATCAACTTCAAATAGTACAATAACAAATACCAATGTAATATCTCCGTCGTCAGAGAAAAGTCCAGAAGCGACCCACCGTTCATCATTAAATGCTCTGTCTAGCAATATTTCATCTTCAGTTTCATCCTATTCATTAACTTCTCCGACATACTGTCCAAGCAATGGTGGTTCATCTCCTACTTCAATGCAATCTCAACACCACCCCATTGGTATGGTGCAATCCCACCGACACCACAGCCATCATCCTTATAAAGATGACAACAGTTTACATCTTGTTCCAATGGTTGAGCAAGTAGGGGCTCCACCTAAACAACGCAAAGAGAAAAAGAACATTCTACGCAATCTAAGGCGGTGTTTTACACCGACACTTCATCGAAAGGTCAGCAGTAGTCACGAACATCTCCCCAACAATTCTTCACCGACACCAACAGCTTCTGTGAAACGGAAGGGTGTTGTCTCGGAGCACATTAAAGGATGTCAGTCTGTATCAGGAATGACAAGTGGTCGGAAGTTTGCACAGAAACCTTTGTCACTTGTTCGTGAACGATTAACAAGAGGACCTAGTGGAGCTGCACCAAATGCAGGTAATAATTCTAGTGCAGATAGAAATTCCTCCGATTGTTCTAATCTTCAAAATTCAACCTTGACAAAAATAAATGAGATGCATCTATATTCCACTTCTGACAGTACAATTCGAGACAACTGTAAATCTGGCAATTGTAAATCTATGGACATATCAAGGTTTCAGAAAAAACTTTTAGAGGAATATATAAGTGGGGAGACTGCTACAAATTGTACAAATCCTTTTCGGGTTTTATCTCCATCCAGGGCTATTGAACAAAAGTCTTTAACAAGTTCTGGTATTTCTGAAAATAACCTGGAGATTAGGAGATTGTCAATGACCTGTGAGCAATTTGCACAAGCTCTTAACGAGCGGCCAACTCTTGCAGCTTGGGATCGGTGTCCACCAACAGACAGGCAAGACTCAGAGACTGCTGATAACTGTAACCCGTATGAATCTTGTACTGATCCACCAGGCTCGTGTAACAGCTTGTTGCCTCATTATGATGCTGTTAGACTGGATTCTCCCAAAATAGGGAGCCTCACCGAGGAGCTATTTCGACTATCCAAATTTGGCTGGTATTGGGGCCCAATTACACGAATTGAAGCTGAGCAAAAACTTGTTAATCAACCTGATGGGGCTTTCTTAGTGCGAGACAGCTCTGATGAACGATACCTTCTCAGTTTGAGCTTTCGCTCTTGTGGTAAAACTTTACATACGCGTATTGAACACTGTAATGGAATGTTTAGCTTTTATGCTCAACCAGACACAGAAGGTTATCCTTCCATTGTGGATTTAATAGAACATTCAATGAGTGACTCTGAACAAAAAACTAGAATAATCTGTTACTACAGGTGCCGGTTGCCTGGATCCCCTTCGTTTCCCGTCCAACTAACGAAACCTGTATCTCGTTTCACCCAAGTGCGCTCATTACAGTATTTGTGCAGGTTTGTTATACGGCAGTACACACGTTTCGATCATATTCAACAGCTGCCTTTGCCAAATAGTATCAAAGGCTGGATCGAGGAGAACCAGTACTAAAACTAAAGACCCTACCAAACTCTCTCTCTAACCCCCAGTCCCTCTTTTTTAATATTTTTGTTCCCCCAATTTTTTTTTTTTTTTTTTTCAATTTTTTAAAAATGATATTACACTACACGCACACCTCAGAATCCCACGGAAGCAAATAGAGCTGTTGGTGTGAAGAAGAACCTATATATTACTTCATGTACACCTTCCTAGTGAAGCTAGATATGCACTAGTATTCAAGACTGCCTTCTTAACACCTACCATCATACTGAGTATTGCCTTAAATCTCTTCACATTCTCAACTTTTCACACAAATGAGAAGTTACAAATCTGCTCAGTTCTGCTTTGCTGTCTCTCTATCTTTCTATCTCTCTCTTTAGCTAGCTATCTATCTCTCTAGCTAGCTAACTTTCTATCTCTCTAGCTATCTATCTCTCTATCTTTCTATCTCTGTCTATCTCTCTCTCTATCTATCTATCTCTTTATCTATCTCTCTATCTATCTATCTCTCTACCTCTTTATCTCTCTCTCTATCTCTGTCTATCTCTCTCTCTATCTATCTATCTCTTTATCTATCTCTCTATCTATTTATCTATCTCTCTATCTAGCTATCTTTCTACCTATCTATCTCTTTATCTATCTCTCTATCTCTCTATCTATTCAGTAGATACACACACATGTACACAGCAAACACATGTATACAACATATACACATACATATGTATACAGTATACATACACACATCACATCACGCATACATATGTACACAGCATACACCTACATACAATCACACACACATGTATACAACATAAACACAAGCATACATATGTACACAGCATATGCATACACACAATTACACACATAGATGACACACATGTACACAACACACACTCACATACATAAATGACACACACACACATACATAGATGACATACACACACACACACATAGTTGTAAGGATGTTTCATTTACCATTATTTACATATTGTAGTAAAATGTTAGACTGACAGAATCGGTAGAGCATCTGATAAATACTTTATGGTATTAATTCCGGTCCTTTATATTCTCAGTTCAAATCCCACCGAGGTCAACTTTGCCTTTCATTCTTTCGGGGTTTGATAAAATAAAGTACCAGTGATGTACTGGGGTCGATATAATCAATTTTGCCCTTTACCCCCTCAATATTGCTGGCCTTGTGCCTAACTTAGGAATTATTATTAATATATTATACTGAGTACTGCCTTGCCCACTATGGAAACACTCAGTAATGACACATTGATAAGATCTTCTCTTTCTCTCTTTTTCTCTACCTATCTATTCCTCTTCCACTCTCTCTCTCTCCATCTATCTCTCTCCATCCATCTCTCTCCATCCATCTCTCTCCATCTATCTCTCTCCATCCATCTCTCTCCATCCATCTCTCTCCCTCACCCTTCTCTCTATCCCTTTCTCTCTCTCTCTCTCTCTCTCTCTCTCTCTCTCTCTCTCTCTCTCTCTCTCTCTCTCTCTCTCTCTCTCTCTCTCTCTCTCTCTATATATATATATATATACATGTCTATCTCCTGTCTCTCTCTATATATATGTCTATCTCTTGTCTTTCTCTCTATCTATCATACACATTCACACAGAGGTAAAACAAATACATATATGAAAGAATAAAAAATATGTGTATTGCTTTAATTTCTCATTGCTGTGAAATATACTTAATTTAGAAACCTACAGACTCTGTACTATTATAGTTTCACTACAGTGAGTGTATATATAGATATATACTTAATTTAGAAACCTACACACTCTGTACTATATATTTTCACTACAGTGAGTGTATATACTTAATTTAGAAACCTACTATTATAGTTTCACTACAGTGAGTGTATATATAGATATATACTTAATTTAGAAACTACTGGTTCTGTCACTGCAGCGAGTGTATATAGGAGAAGCTGTACATTAATACAGATAGCACATTACAAAAAACCCAACAAGAGGTACTGCTTTGATGTATCTTGTGTACATAAGTCTGAAATATATTTTAACAAAATGATCAGGTCCTTATAATATTTAGATAACCAGCAAACATTATGCCCCAGTGACCCTTCCTTGCCCCCCCCCCCCCCTTTTTTTTTTTACTTAAATTTGATAAAGAAAAAAAATATTTTGCTATTCTTTAAAAAACACCTCACGCACACACCACGATATTAAGTTGTGAGCACCCTAGCCCCTTATTTAGCAAGCTAACAAAAGGCTCCAACCTCTGCAACTCTCAGAAGAATCTGTCCTGTTTCTTGTTTTATATTTTTATGTATATGTGGAAGTTTGCATTGTTTTTTTTTTTTTGTTTTTTTTCAGTTTACGCTAGAAATGACTTGGTTCATGTTGTTAATTCCTTACACACACACACAGTCGCACATACATACACACACACATATATATTGTAGTGTTGTTGGGTCAACCTGTGGAGAGTGTTTGTGGTATATAGTTGTTACATCATAGTCATAGTGTAATATTTCTCTCCTAATATGTGTGTATATATATATATATATATATATACACACACACACCCTTACATATATCCATATGTAGTTGATGGACGAGAGAAAAGAGTACTCAATACTGAAGTAGAGTTTAAATAAATGTTCATTTATTATGGCTGAGTAGTGAGTCCTGTCTGAGGATCCTGCTAGTGTGTAGGTGAAACAAGACTCACTATTTAGCCATAGTTTATAATATAGACATACTCTACTACTCCAAGTATCGAGTATTCTGTTGAGTATATATATATATATACATATATATACACATATATATATACATACATACATCTCCCTGAACAATAGCTGGATACCTTTAAAATGAACACATGAAAAGGTTTGCATATATATGTATAAAGTTATTTGATCTTAAAATAACAAGGAAATATACTAAACATATTTGAAGATATAAAAGAATTCATCTTAGTTAAAATGAATAATATTGCCATTAGTTTTCAATATAACTTTTATGAGGCAGTGATTGAATATCCATTGGTTGAGACTTATGTATGTTAGAATGGTATTTAGTGAATAGTTAACCATTTCTTTATCATGTTTCTTAAGACATTGCCCATCATTTGCAATTAATTTTGAAAATAATCAAGAATTTGGAAGGATTTAGTAATATAATTAACTATTATTAAGTTAGTGTTTGGAAGATAACTAAGATTCTTACATGAAATTATGAAGGAAGTGTTTTTAGATAAATATAAACAGTTTAAAAGAAACGATTTTGATATAGAACCAGGGGTGGTTTCAGGGGCTTTGAGATCAAAAGGGTTAAATAGAAACAATATGTTTTTGTTTTGTTTAGAAAAATGAAAAATTTTGTTAAGATTAAATTGTTTTTGTTATTGTTTCTTCTGAGATATTGAGGGATATTTACTGAAACTAAGCCACATTGTGAGTGTTTTTGTTGTATCTTCCTCTAATGGTCAGTTAGTGGTGACAATCTAGTATTATTTCTTCTTCTGGACATTGACTCTACTTGAGAGCTTTCTAACTACTTTTTAAATTGTTTAGATTTTCCAGTTAACCACAATTTTAGGTTTTTGTTAATGTTTTTAGACACCAAATCTGAGTTGTTCTCGTTGTTTTGTCCAGCCTAACCCCAGGACAGTCATGTTCCAACAGACCTATGATAAAAAAGGTTCCAACCATGACTTACCCACCGATTCCCTATCTCCCAGTCCATAAGGGTTAGTAACTGGAAAACAGAAGCGGTTTATTCTAGTCAAAATTGTCAGTTAAAGGATCCCAAGTATAACCATTATCTGGGAGAAATATCATTGAAGGAATCAACTTGTTATTGCTGTTGTTTATTTAACAAGCTCTACCAACTGCCATCATGTTGATGTAAAGACAAGTCAATAATTAACCCCACTAGGTGTGAGATTTGAACTTGAAGCATGTGTGAGATCTCGACTGGCATATGGAATATAATCTTAGTTTCTGAAAGAAATTGAAAGTTGTGATGAAGGAGAATAGACCCGTCAGTTGTGTAAAAGACATGACAACCTCGCTAGAAAGTGAGGTGCAGACCACCACCTGGCCTGTCTGGGAGGTCAGTAGCCCTGCTTCAGTACAGGGTGTAATCCTGAAGTCATATACATCTTAGAATGGCCTAGATTATCTGAATAGATTTGATAAGTTTTAGGTTTTGTTTCAACTAAAACTTCATTATTCTCAGTCAGAACATGTGATTAACCTTTTTGATGATGATGATATCAACCCAACCCTGCAAAACTACCTCTGGTTCTATGAAACCACCAATTTTAAAGGGTTCCTACTTAAATTAAAACCTTCCAATATAATTTTATATAAGAACCATATGTTTGTTGTGTTACAAATACAATCCAAATGAAATTATAAATTTAGTAAATCCTTCACAGCACTGATACTATAGACATGTGGTCAGATAGTCTAAGGAAAGATTCACTGGACAGATTTTACAAGCAAAAGCAGGTGGCAGGAGACCCAGGGGTAGACTCTGAGCAAGATGGTTGGATAACATCCATGAGCTTGGCTGGTCACGCTTGGGGATTGAGCTGGATCAATTGGTTACAGTTGCTACCAGCAGGACCCACTGGAAGGTATGCTAGAGGACTCTGCTCCCATAACGTTTGCAAGAATAAATGTTCAAAGAAGAAGTAAATCCTTTCCAAATTCTTTATTAATTCATTAAAATATAAAGTATTTCATTAGAAATATGGTAAGAAAAGGATAGAAGGCTGAAACTGAGCGAGATATCTTCAGTGCAATACTCTGCCATTAAACTATCAACACATAATTACTGTTGTATATATTCTATAGAGTGGTAACTCCTGAAGTGGTAGAGGTATCTTCGTGACATACACATATTTTAAACCTGGTACAGCCCATCCCCTCTCCAGGTATTATGTTGAACCTAAATAACTCAGTTGATAAGCTGTAGGACTCAATACCAACTCACAGGTCTTATTTTTCAAATCTGGTGTAAACATTGAGGAATATTTGAGCTCAACTATGCTTAATTTTTCATGTTTCAGTTCCCTAACTGATGAAATAAGTTGCAGATTGATGTTTTAGCTGAACAAAGATTTTCTTTTTCTGCCTCAGTTGCTTAACACCAACCATGAAACTAAAGCTAAGCAGCAATTGTTGGTTAGCTCCAGCTTGGTCCTTTTCGTACAGACCTATGATAAAAGGTATTCCAGTCATGATAAACAGCAAATATTGGTTAGGTTTAGCTTGGCCCTATCATAAAAGCTATTCCAGTCATGATAATCAGCAGTTGTTGGTTAGCTCCAGCTTGGCCCTTTTCGCACAGACCTATGATAAAAGCTATGGCAGTTGTGATAATCAGTTGTTCGTTAACTCCAGCTTGGCCCTTTTCGCACATAGCTATGATAAAAGCTATGGCAGTCGGTTAACCCCAGCTCAATATCCCAGTCACCTATAAACCCCACCAAACTACTCTACCTAATGTCTCCATCCTTTTTTCTAACCCTTTGTTACCATATTTCTAATGAAAGATTGTCTATAATTTTTTTAAATAATCAAGAATTTTGAGGGATTTATTAATATAGCTAACTTTTTCATTATTTATTTGGTGTTTCAGGAATGGTTCTTTTAGATAGATATAAATAGTTATGTATTTAGTTTGGAAAGTAAGAAAGTAAAGTATGACATAATGGATATTTTATATGTAGAAAATTTAAAAACTATAGAGGTTACTTCATTGTTTTGTTAAGTAGCAGTTTGTTTTGAGGCTGTTCAAATCCCACTGAAGTCAACTTCACCTTTCATGTACTTGAGGTTGATAAAAAAAATTACTAGTCTAGAATTGGGGTTGATTCTTCCTTTATATCTCTTTCTCTGGAAGAAATCTACTGTGGTCTGACTTGGAGACAAGATGGGTTCTGCCAGGTTTCAAAATACCCTTGAAATGCTGTATGTCAATGCAGCATCCCTACACCTTTCTCAGGTGTTACAGGTCCATACATATTAACATAGCATGAAGCAGAAATATAGATGACTTGAAAATTGAGACAAATTAATCATGGATCCTTCTTGAACCAATAAATTGAGCCAAGTGATCAAAGACAAATCTGTTTCATTGATTTTTGGCAATGTTTGTTTCCCTCATTGACAGTTATATATATAAACTTTATTAGGAATTTCAATTTGTATTTTTCACATTTTGAAATAAAATCTTTTTTCTTTTATTACACACCTTAATTACACCACAAGATATACCTTAATTATATCTTATAGTACATCGAGGCCTACAGTTTGCGAATTACTGATTTATGTGAAAACCATATATATATTTATATATATATAATCGTGTTATATATATATCATGTTATGTATATATTGTTATATATATATCATGTTATGTATATATTGTTATATATATATATCATGTTATATATATATTGTTATATATATATCATGTTATATATGTATGAGACTTATATTGTGAATCCGTCCAAATTGAATTTGTTGTTAGTCTTATTGAAAAATGAAAATAATTTTGAGAGAAATTGTTGAAGACTCATTTATTTATATATCAGAAAACAAAACAAACAAAAAAGTAATTTTCAGGATGTTTACCTGTCTTTCAGTAACTCTGCTTCAGTATTGACTTGGTTAGGTGAAAACACATGTAACCCTTGTTAGTTTAATTAGAAATATGGTAATAAAAGGGTTAAACTTCTTTAATTAGAAATATAGTAATGAAAGGATTAATTATAATTCTTTTCTTCATCAAATATGGCAGCTGAATCTTCATGTTAGTGTGTTATTACTGTTCCACATGTTGCTACTTCACACACATATATGTATATATACACTCCTACATCACACACACACATATATATATATATATATACATACACACTACTACTACATCACACACACATACACTGCTACATCACACACATATATACACTGCTACATCACACATATATATACACTGCTACTTCACACACACATATACACTGCTACATCACAAATACACACACACACAATATATATACATATATACTGCTACTTGTTACACACACATACTTCTACTACAAGCCGACACACACAATTATTTTGTTATTCTATATTGTACAAAACTATCACAACAACAATTATTAAAATAAATTGTTTACAGGCAATTTTTTAAAAATATTTTTTTAATTTACATCTTTCACATCATGTTAATACAAGATGTGGTAATTTGTTTCAGCTCGTTAGTTGTTAGTTGTGTCATTAACAGGTGGAGTGTTGTTGTTATGTCCAGGTGTGTCATTAACAGGTGGAGTGTTGTTATTTCCTGGTATGTCATTAACAGGTAGTGTTGTTATGTCTTGGTGTGTCATTAACAGGTAGAGTGTTGTTATGTCCAGGTATGTCATTAACAGGTAGTGTTGTTATGTCCAGGTGTGTCTTTAACAGGTAGTGTTGTTATGTCCATGTGTGTCATTAACAGGTAGAGTGCTGTTATGTTTCTGATATGTCATTAACAGGTAGAAATAATCTCCTGTTAATATATTTCTGTGGTACATTTGTCATAGCTTCAATTAAAATAAACAACAAAAACCAATGTAAACTGCACATTGCAGGAAAGAAACGAATGAAGAGATAAAAAAAAAACTAAAATGTTGCCAGATGTTACAGATGTTGCCAGATGTTACAGATGATATGGTTCAATTATATACAATAAATAACAAAAATACAAAATATTTGGAAATAACAAAACAAGACAAAGATAAGAAATGGAGTTTCCTAAAAGTAATTTTTATTTATGAATGCTGGTCAATTTTAAATTAAATAATAGAAATGTATATTGTTTAAATCATATGTATGAACACAATGAAATAAAGAAGACTGTGTTAAGCTATTAAATGTTGCTTTAGTTTATCTATATAACAAGACCATCTATCTGTTTGTCCATTCATCCATCTGTCTGGCCGAAGCCCGCTCACCATCTGTCTGTCCGAAGCTCGCCCACCATCCATCTGTCTGTTCGTTCATAGCCCGCCCATCATTCATTCGTCTATAGACCCCCACCATCTGTCATTATTAGAGGAAACTGCGGCGATGTTGATGTCCGATGTCTTATACTCTGGAGTCGAAGTGGACCGTAAAGGCACATCCAACCCATGCCATCAAGGAAAAACAGGTGTAAAAGTACGATTGATGATGATGATGGTAGTGATGATAATGAGATCTACCACGACTACAGTGACAGCAGTAACTACTAGAATTATTCAAACCATCAAGGGAGACAACTATCAAACTATCAAGGGGAACAACTCTATTACTGTAAGTAGCTCGGGATTTTTCTTTTTTCTGTATAACTTACAAGTTGTAATATCTGTAAACAATACAGTTTCAGTTAATTCTGTTTTCCGTCTACACAAAATCTTAATGGATTCGATACTATGTGAGATAATTATGTAAGATAAATCCTTTACTGTGACAATACAATGGTGTATATAGAATAATGTAAATGCTAAAGGGTTAACTGTCTTTTTTTTAATTTGGAAATGTTTTTTGTTGTTCTTTTTACAATGTTGGAAGTGAGGGCTCCCGTCGTATGTGATGAAGGACCTATAAATAACTCTAAGGTAACATCCCAACATTATTGTTATCATATTTTTAATATTTACTGTACAATACACATTGTGATAGTTTTCAAATAAAACACTTTTTTCTCACTTTACACATTGTTTCAAGCAAACTACAACACTCTCTTATAAATATAAACAGTTTAACCCTTTAACATTTACATTACTCTATATTTACTATTGTATTTTCATGGTAAAGGCTTTATCTCACATAATATTGAATCTATGAGATTTCAATATTATTTATTTCGTGAAGAATACCTGAACATCAGTATGAGCGGCCAGTTACAGCTGGCTTGAACAGAAAGAGGTGAGAGAATTCTGGCCAGATATGGCCGGTTTAATTGCTAAAGGGTTAAAATGAGGATTTTGTATTGTAGAACCACGGGCAGTTTCAGGTGTGGTATCATCAGGATTAGGGGATTAAACCCAGTTTTTTTAGAGCATTCAGTCACCATAATATAATGGAATACTTGAAATAGGTGTTATCATTAATGAGGCCAAGTGCAAAAATAAGGATCAGATGGTGGCCCTTTCAAACACTCCCGTAATTTCTCACAGCCTGGAGGGGACCAGTTCTAAGGAAAAAGAAAAAAAATAGCAAAATAACAACAACAAAAAATCATCTTTAAAACTCCTGTTTATCTGAAAATTGAAACACATTAAAAGAATGATTTAGAACAAGTTTAGCTTTAATAAAATATCTAATGAGCAAGATATGGTCAACTTATCTGTCAGGACCCATAACATTACAGCCTGTCAAACCTGTCAGGACCCATAACATGACAGCCTGTCAAACCTGTCAGGACCCATAACATGACAGCCTGTCAAACCTGTCAAGACTCATAACATGACAGCCTGTCAAACCCATGCAAGCATGAAATATGGATGTTAATCAGTGATTATGATGATCACAATCTTGATGACAATGATGATGACGACTATATATACACACACACATATCATCATTTTACGTGATGATGATGATGATATATATATATATGTAAAGACAGATGGCCAACCTAGCAGTCTGGATAGAGAGATAGGTAGATAGATAGAGAGATATTTGTTGAATTACCTGTACAGCTTTATCACACCAATTAAGCTGAGGGTGGCCAGGAACCACAGTTTGAAGATGTTTCCTCACAGTTTTAAGGAATCCAGGTATAACAGCATGATAGATTGGATGTGTGTGTCTGGGGAATATAAAAGTTGGTTTAGACAGTAATCTGAGTTGTCAAACAATTTACACACACACACACACATATATATATATATATAATTGAAGGTACCCATTTATGTGTGTTGTATTGAAGCGAATAACTATGTGTATATTCTGGGAGTTTATTTAGCATCACCTATTGAGTACGCTAAGATGCAACCACTCCTAGCAGTGATACCTATGCTAGTTCCATCAACTTATATATATATATAAACACACACACACACATATATATATATATATACGCACATATATACACATATATACATTGATATGATCGACTTCAAGCTGATGCTCCAGTATGGCCATATTCTAATGACTGAAACCAGTGAAGGAATAAAAGAAGATATGTATTACAACAGTACTATGTTAAAACTAAATTGACTACTCACGTGATAGGATATTTTTCACCTGGATCAACAGCAATGTTAAATAGCAACGGCATTGAGGTGTGATCTACCTGCTTGTGAGTGGTAACATTTACAATAAACTCTCCAGGACAAAAGTCAACACCCTGCAAAGGTAAAAAAATTATTCTTCAAATTGGGTTATTATTTCTTACACTTAACATAACCCTAAATAGGTGATGGTGGTGGTAATTTTGGTGGTGGTGATGATAGTGGTGGTGGTGATGATGATGAGGCTGTGACTGTTTATTACTTACTAAATTATATTCTTCCAATGAATTGGTCCAAGTCCACAGATGAGCTTTATAGTTACCTTGTCGTACAGCCATCAGTTCATTGCCTCGATAGTAAAATATTGGTCTACAATTGAAAACAACCACATAGTTTCATTATCTGTTACTGTTAGAAACATTCTTATAGTTCCCTACTTATAATTCTATACACAGTCATACCAGTTCTTGGTTCCTTCCAGATCACCAAATTAAGGAATTCCAGTCTTGCCTTGATGTGTCTGTCTTTGATAATAGCATCGTTTTCTAAATGTTTAACCCTTTATCATTTACATTATATATACAATTATGTATAAGTAAAGACTTTATCTCACATAAAATCGAATCTATGAGATTTTGATATTATTTATTTTGAGAACAATACCTTAATGTCAGTATGAGTGGCCGCTTACAGTTGGTTTGAACAAAAAGGGGTGAGAGAATTCTGGCTGGATATGGCCGGTTTAGATGCTAAAGGGTTAATGACAGATAACAAAAAAAAGGGTGGGGGCTACTTTTAAGAATGTTAGAGACATACCTATCTATAATATGGTTATAAAATAATGTCTGTTTCAGACTGATTCCATCAATAATTCTGTCAGTTGGTGTGGAGATATTGGCAAAGTCTAAGACAGTGCTAAATAAATCCATTAAACTACCAAGTTGATGGGAAACCTGGAGTAAGAAAGAAATAAAAGTTAGTATTTGAAATGAAAACAATTGTTAATGACCTTATTTACCCAAATATAAGTTGATCCCCACTATTTTATGTCTGGGAAATGGGCAAAAATCTAAACCTTATTTATGTAGAATTTGAAGTTTGCTTTGCTTTTCATCCCTACGGATGTCGATAAAATAAAGCACCAGTAATGAACTGGGGTCAATTTAGTCAACTTTCTCCTCTCCCCAAATTGCTGGCCTTGTACCTATACTAGAAATCATTATTATTATTATTATTATTTCCAATCCAATTAATAGAATTATTAATTGATAATTAATACTCACAACTCCAGGTGAAATTTTGCCCGGCCACCAAGCAACTGCAGGTTCTCTCATGCCTCCTTCAAATGTTGTTTCTTTTCCACAGAGAAATGGTCCATTACTGCCCCCTAACACATTAAATAAAACACAACTTTAGGATACACATCACATATGATTTTCGAGGGTAGACAGGGTGCATTTTGTCATGGCATCAGCATGACCACCTTACAGGGGGGATTGGATGATTTTTCTTTTGCCATGGCACCAGTATGACCATCTTAATAGACATTTAATATTTCTATGCATGCCACTGAATGAGAAAATAACATTTCACGACCTACCATGAGTCTTGGCATAGGTGGCAGCACCATTATCAGAAGAGAAGAATACAAATGTGTCTTTAGATAAATTGAAGTTGGACAAAGTTTTCAGAATATGTCCAACACCATAATCAAGTTCTCTGACAGCATCTCCATAACTGCAAATAAGACCAGATAGAAGAAAAGGTAGTAGTGGTTGTGGTGTTAGGAAAGTTATCTGGCTGTAAAACATTGCCTCAAAAAGTCCCTTCCATCCCATGCCAGCATGGACATGTTAATATAAAAACTTTGATGATGATTAATCTCTTTCTATAACTATTTGCCAATGTAGAACATCAATAGTTTTATTATATTCTATTGTTTTACTTTATTACAGTAATCCTACTGTAGAAAGTTGGGTGATAGACATAACTACATACATGGTTCAACCCACCATTTGGCCCTCATGTGCACTTTAGGGCGTCTATTCTGTTGCAAGGATTCCGGTTTGAAAATATCTTCCTTCCTGACTTCCACAAGTTTCCCAAGCCACTCCCATGCCCCCAAAAGAAGGTTATGGGCATTATCCCTTTCCCTTCCCTTCTTGACTTAACAGTAAAAAAATTTTTTTAAATAGTAAAATTGAAAACTGTGATATTCAGATAGCTTACATTCCTCGGCTACTTGTACCCAGGAACTGAGATGAAGCGTAGACAGGAGAATGTGTAGCATCGACAGCCCAGTACAAGAAAAATGGTTGATGTTTCTTGGCTTGACTTTCAATAAATCTTTCTGCTTCCTATCACAGAAGGAGAAGGAAATCAAGAATAGACAGAAACAAGATTGAATATTGTTAAAACCTCAAAGTAAAATATTCACAGTTTCACAAAATGTCAAGAATATACAGTATTGAGAATTGTTACAGATCTAAATTATGTTTACCTTGATAAATCTAAATTATATTTATCTTAATATAAATCTACTAAATGATATTTACCTTGATATAGATCTGAGTTAGGTTAGATTCACCTGTTTTCCTGTTTATCTTAAAATCTTCATAATATCTGTAAAGAAACACAGTATTAATTTAAAGTAGCACTAACATAGAGTTATTCATCATAGGGGTGTATATGAAACCATATACAATATGTTTATGTATGATAAAAACTCACTATGAATTTTCAGATTTGATCTGTGTGGGTAGGTCGGTAGGTGGGTGGCTAGGTAAGTAGTTTCATTTAGATATCTTGTCTCAATGTTCTAATAACAGTAGCCATACCAAGGACAACCTTTCTAGTACTGGTTGTTATTAGGATCCAATTGGTGTAAGATAACTGGCTACAATAAAGTATTGACTTGGTATCTAATGATCGACCTAACACTTGCCAACTGGAAACACAGATGTAAAATGATGATAATATGATGATGATGATGGTGAAATAGGGAGTCTCTACGTGGACAGTTGACAATCTAGAAATAATAGCAAAATCTCCATCAAATCCCACTATTATGATTGTAAGCTCAACACCATTTCCAAAGTAGAAATATATATAAATTTACCTTCCAACCATATTCAGGTCTTGATAAACAGGAATATTAGGGGTCTTTTTGTTATCATAAGGACCAAAGTGGCAGTTAGGGGAACCAAACCATTCTTTAAATCCATGTTTTAGTGGATGATATTTTTCTTGATGTCCCAAGTGCCTAGAAGTAAGAATAGAATATTGAAGTAAGGATTTCTTAAGTGTTCTAGTAGTAAAAAACAATAACAGCAGCATTTACAACAGTGACAACACACACATATATATATATACATACACATATATGTACATACACACACACATATATACATAGATACACATATATGTACATACACACACACATATATACATAGATACACATATATGTACATACACACACACATATATACATAGATACACATATATGTACATACCATTTACCAATAATTTTAGTCTGGTAGCCGTTCTTCTGGAGAAGTTCTGACAACAAAACCTCATAGCCAGAGATACCTCCCACTATAGTTTGGGGTGTGTAGGCTGAAATAACAAAAATATACATTAATTTGTTGGACGTGGTCTCTTTGTAATAAATATTGAGGTTGTGAGTTTGATTCCAAGACTGTGTCCTTGAACAAGTCATACACTATATAAACACTGTTGTATATATAGTATATCTATAATGTAAAAACACTATATACATACATATATATATATATATATATAACTTTTCCTTTGGACAACACTGGAGGTGTGGAAAAAAGAAGAGACTGGTATGCATGCGTAATTGGTGGCCTTCCACAAAAACACCTTTCCTGGGCTTGTGCCTTGGAGGGGAACTCTCTAGGTACAAACCCATCGTCATTTATGACTGAAGGGGGCCCACAAAAACTAAGTATAAATACTTACCATTACGAGCGTGTGCATTGGAAGAATAGAAGCCGTTTCTAATGGGGAGACGTCCTGTGAGTAACGCAGCTCTAGCTGAAGATAAAAAGGAAGAGAACACAATGACAATAAAACAGCACCAAATTTATGTTGAGACATCACAAATATCAGGTTTTAATGTTGGGGAGGAAATTCTATAATAGTTCCTTGTTCTTCTTAATTTCTACTCCCTCACCACTATTAGTCCTGACATATGTCAACTCCAATCACTATAACACCATAGAAATGTTGCCTTTCTTCACTCTTTTTTTATGAATATTTTCATGGGAATTGTTCTGATGAACTTTCTTCTTTGATGCCTCATCATCAGTTTAAACAGGACACCAGACTGCTGACAAGGTCTCATCCATTTACAGTTGAAGTTTGGATAATGTAATCACAAATTCTATTCTGATAGTTTCTTCCCTCACACATCTCACCTATGGAATTCTCTTCCTGCCTCTAGCTTTCTTGACCCATTACAATTAGTGAAGGTGTGGAATGTGGTATGGTATGGTCTAGTGGTTAGGGTGTTGGACTGTTGACCATAGTGAAGGTGTGTATTGTGGTCTAGTGGTTAGGGTGTTGGACTGTTGACCATAGTGAAGGTGTGTATTGTGGTCTAGTGGTTAGGGTGTTGGACTGTTGACCATAGTGAAGGTGTGTATTGTGGTCTAGTGGTTAGGGTGTTGGAGTTACAATCATGACAAAACAAAACAAGAAACCCATGTAATATAATTGTTTCTACTTTAGGCACAAGGCCAGCAATTACCCAGTGCATTACTGGTACTTTATTTTATCGACCCTGTAAGGATGAAAGGCAAAGTCAACCTCAGCGGGATTTGAACTCAGATCGTAAAGGGACGTAGCTATGCTGGAAAGCATGGCGTCCGACCCTCTACTGATACTGCCAACCCACCGCCCTAACATGGCGTCCGACCCTCTACCGATACTGCCAACCCACCACCCACAATATGTAATATAATGATTAAAAAATGTATTTAACTTACACGGAGAACACAATGGGTTGGCTGAATAAAAATCTGTCAGTAACATTCCTTGTGAAGCCATTTTATCAATGTTAGGGGTCTCTTTACTGGGTTCTCCCAAAATACCCAAGTCTCCCCAACCCATCTGTAAGAAAGAACACAAGATATTGATGGTGATGGTGAATTCCTTTTGAGTGCTTCAATTGGTGTAGGACAGAACAAAGGAGAGATACAAAATAACAAATTAGTCACTGAGGATGACACAGAATGTGTGACAAAAGAGCTTTGACAATAAACAAATAAACAACTATCCAGTTACTAAATTGAAGTGAAAACCAACAAGTGCATGTGTTTTTATTGACAGCATGACCCTACCAAAGTATAACAATATTTGTATTATTGTTGTGGTATAAATATGGCCACTGCTTTTGGTCACTTTTCTTGGTGTC